>JAGSMP010000479.1:0-192121 GCA_029286625.1 Parnassius orleans | reverse complement strand
GGGGTCAACTTAGAAAAACCGTGCTTCTCTCATGGTCAGCTGTATGTAGCATGTTCGTGTGTGTCAAATGCCCAGAATCTCCACATTCTTTCCCGAATGGAAAAACATATAACATTGTGTACATTAGCGTCTTAAAATAGTGTTCAGTTAGTTTTTTCCAAAATTCCACAATCAATTAATCAGAATTCCACAGATCTTCCCTTTCAATTAAAAATTTCCTATTTAGCTCAGTTTCTTTTCAATTCCAAATGCTGCACCTCTGACGGACCTATTATGCTCAGTTTCCTTTCAACTCAAAAGGCTGCATCTCTGACGGATCTTTTATTTGGCTCAGTTTCCTTTTAATTCAGAAAACTGCATCTCTGACGAATCAATTTAGCTCAGTTTCTTTTCAAAGTCTGCATCCCTGACGGATAATTATGCTCAGTTTCCTTTAATTAAAATATCCCATTTCCATTTGGAATAAACAGGCTATTTTCATGCTTTCCTATACGATGCGTTTCAAATCAAACCTCGACCCATTCTACCCATCGCTGCTTATACGCAACACTCAGATGAATATTGGTCTGAGAGCAACATTACAAGTTTAACTTTTCTAAGTATTAAGAATATGAAAATAAAATTTACGAAATCTCATTATATCTGGAAAAGAAGAGAACATACGTATGTATTAGTTTATTATAACTATGATACTCATTTTCAAAAATAATCTATTTGAGTATTAATTTTCTAAAATGGCAAATTGAGCCGTCTTCAAAATTAAAATTCATGTAATCTATGGAATATAAGCCAAAATCAATATTTTTTTTAACAGGATAGACAGAACACCGCGAAGACGCATTTCCATAGGTAGCCATGTATGCATTCTCTGTGGGCTGAATGTTTGCACGAATGTCTTCGTGATAGGTGAGACCAGGTGAGGCCGTAGCATTACAAGAAGTGGCTTATAATAAGTCTCAGGTTTAAACCAGAATGTTTCAATAAAGAAGTATCGTGAAAAATATTATGCGACCTAAAATGTAAAGGTATGGAATTTGACAACAAATGTCAAACTTTTTGAAGACTATTGCGTCACGGCTAAGAGATTTCTTTCATGATAAAGACTCCATAAACCCGAGACCAATAAATAAACTACTTTTTGTAATAAGATCGTCAAAGTAAATGCCTCATGGAACTAAACCGCATCCGAATGCGTGCCGTAGTATTGCTCTATAAAATCGATAGGCGCTGAAATCTTCATTCTGTTGAAAGGCGATGGCTTAGAAACTCCTAATTCCTGAAGTCTTCTGCAGTAAGTAGAGGGCATAGTCGAATGAATGAATCTCGGCGAACGCAGCCCTTGATAATATAAACGTCAGCTACCTGGGCCACTTTATTTTGACCTGGAAACAATCGTTGTATGCGCCCGAAACGCTGGCAGAGAAACCATATCTCCAATGTTAAAGGAGGTGAAATTGGTCTTCTATTGCAGCGCTATTACGTTTAGGCGATATATATATTTGCGCTGCCAGCAAACTCAAAAATGGTAATGAATTTGTTGTATTCGTTCTTATCTTTGAAGATGTTCCCGGCATCCTGAAGCCGCTAATATGTGTTGCGTAAAAAGGTGAACAAATAACCCTTTTGCCTTCATTGTTTGCAAAATAAGAAAGGAATGCCCCGTGATTGTTAAAAATATTGTTTAATTCTTTTGGTCCTGTTGTGGCCGTTGTCGCAGTATACTTTTTCTGGGTAAGTAAATGCATTCTTTGAAAGATCGTACACGGCCTCTTAGTGTATGTAAATATTGTAGGCAAATAAATAGACAAAGACAAGATATGACCAATTTTGAACCACGGCCTTTCCTGTTTAAGGTAAGAAATGGACCTGAAAAGTCTATACCGATAGTTTTAAATGGGAAGTTTGTTGTAACACGTTGCGATGATAAGTTTCCCATTATTAGCTCAACAATTTTTTCTTATATTTTTTTATAACAGCTTTTTTAATTTGCTATTTTTTTATTATTTAAAAAGTTTTTAACAGACATATTGAAAGAGTACTCGTATAGACGTTCAACTTCGTTTCGTTTTGAGTGTACACTCCTCATCCCACCACAGAGGAGAACTTATTTTGGTAGATGAAATTTTTCGTGTGAAACATGATTTTGCTATGAGTAAAAGGCACTTAACAAAGTTTGGTGCCTTTATCTCTATATCATTATAGTCACTAATTAAAAATTTAGAGAGTATCGAGTCTGACGACGATGATAATTTATTCCAGTCCGCTCGTTTTAAATTATATTTTAACAAGGGATAATAAACACTAATTCTTATTGAGCAGTTGGCTAACGAAAATAATATTGGGTAATGATCACTTACATATGACTGAGATAAAACTTTCTAATTAATACAGGATGTAAAATTTGGGGTACATAAAGTTAGGTTAACAGCGCTCTTAGGATTTTGGGATGTATATACTCTCCTTGATGGTGATCCATCATTTAAAATGCAAATATTAAAGTCATCAAACAACTCCATTAAGAGATAGCCAAAAGTAGGTATCACTTCTACATGAGCCCCATGAGACATGGTGAGTATTAAAATCACCTAGTAATATAAAAGGAGTAGTAGGTAGATGAAATTATTAAGTTTAATTTAGTGATCAGGGATGGATGTGGATGAGGAATAATACAGGTATGTGATATCATTACCTTTGCAAGCTACAACGTTTAATTCCTCACTATGTCTAGGGAGCAAAACATCGATAAATGAATGTAACCTATTAACTAGGATCACAGAACCGGCGTAACCATTCTTCCTATCTTCGCAAAGACGGGCAAAACTAGGAATCTGGAAGTGAGAGTTCAGGTGAAGCCAAATTTCTGATAATGCGACAAGAAACGGGTTGTATTTGTTAATAAGGTAGATTAAATCGCCTTTTTCATGTTTAATACTGCGACAGTTCCATTATAGAATCGTAGCCATGGTTATTTATATCATTTAAGAGCATCGATAGTTTCTCAAGGACTGGGTTAAATTAGGGGTTAAACAGTGATCGTCAAATTTCGAAATGATGCACATAAGTGTGGATATAAGTAAATCTATTAAATTTTCGTTTAAGGAAGTATTAAAATTATCTTTAGGGTAAGCATTTCCATTAGGAAGAGAACTGCTTGGGACTTGAATCATGAATTCCTGTGCTGTATGATCATACCCAGGATCCTGGAGAACGTGATCTATTTATAAACAAAGATTTTTAATATGTATTTTTTTTACTAGTATCAGGAGTTTGAGATTTAAAGGAGTTTTGCTTGCAATATCTGAGTAAGCTTGTTTTGATGGGCGAAGTTTTACTGATACATCTACAGCAGTTGTAACATTGTATTGTAGGTAATAGGTAAGGTTTTACAGGATGTGAAGTGAAATACTCAAAACATGTGAGTTTAGTAATTTACCGGAGAACGTAATAACGATCGTTTGTATTGAGATCCATTCAATAGAGCTGTCTGCCTTAATAATTTTACGGTTTAGTCGACGAGCGCGAACTATTTCCGTAAAAGAAAGGACTTCTGACGCAGAAACAAATTCATCCATACCTATATCGATTGGAATACCTCTAATGATACTCATTCTCGTAATAGCTTAGGTGGGAATTACGGCTTTAAAATTTGCTTTAGCAAGTGGTGGATTTATAATAAAATCGTTAGCTAGTTGGGGGGAAGAAAATTCAATAGAAACTCGGTTGCGTCCTATGCTTTTCACACCACTTTTTAAAACTAATGTTATTTTGGTACGGAAATTGACCCACTTAAATGAGCTTGTTGTTCCGAGGAGCGCTCTACTGATGATGTAAACAATAAAAGGTGCACTGTCATCACTATTGTAGTGTTTCTTTTCTGTAGATTAAGGGTGAACAAATCTATTCTGTACGGCTGCTGAAGGCAGAGAAGTAATTTTTTCTTGGGTTCTAAATTTAAGGCCGATAATTATAAGCTTTGCGTTTCATAGGATTAACAGTATCGGTCCGATAAAGTATATCAGTAGAATTATGAAAAAATTCGGGTGAAGATCCAGATTTTCCAGGATCATCCGCAGGATCTGAATCCTGTTCAATCTCTTCCATCTCCAGTATATAAACTAGCTACGAATAATATCAAACAATTTACATGTTTAAAAATAAGAAAAAAAATAGATTCAAACAAAAATAACGCAAATAATTTAAAAAAAACTGGAGAAAATTTGGCAAACACGGGTGATAGCCAATCACCATGACAATAGAATCCACGCATAATAATTGCGTAATGTATGCTGCGAACTGACCTCCATATATTAATAGAGGTCAGTGGTGCTGCGCTAGATATCAGATTTTACAGATTCTACTGCTCTACAGATTCTCTGATTATAGACAACAACAGTTTTGGATCAGAACGCACATATTGTGTCTATGCTCATATTCAAAGTATGATTTTGTTTAGTGATTGTAATGCATGCAGTAGAACTATTTTTGTTTGCCGTAGGCAAATTCTAAAGCATTTACGCGACCAATCAACCAACCAACTCTTAGGATAAGCTTGCCATCGAAAAATGTCAATAATGATAAAAAAATAGATTTTGTTTTGAGGGGTTTCCCTTTTCCCAACATTTATACAATAATGTTGAGAAAAGGGAATCCCCTTTTCCTAATATTACATACATTATTTATTTATATTTTTTCCATTACATACAACATAACATTATTGCAAACAACAAAATACTAGTTATACTCTAGGGAAAATGACAGCTAAGTGACAAAAGTGATAAAAATTATTCTTTTGTTCTTCAACGGTATAATTATTTATGGAATAAGGCGTAACATATAATATGCAACTGAATGTTTCAATTTTAATAACTAAGAATAATTTTCGAACGCAAATATTTAATTTTTATTATTAGTAAGATGGACTGAAACTGTCGTTCGTTTGTTGTGAGACAAATCTCCGGAATTAAAATGCTGTTTTTTTTTTTATAGGATAGGGTGACAAACGAGCACACAGTCCACCTGATGGTAAGTGGTTGCTGTGACCCATAGACATCTATCTACATCTATCCTCAATAAAGAATCAAAATGGAAATGCGTTGTCACCCGTGAGAACTAAGATGGAATGCCTCTTTTCCAGTAAAAAAGGTCTCCAGTACTCTACAATCACCATACGAAACACAGCAGCATTAAGCTGCTATTTTACGCTGGTATTCTGTGAGAGCGTGGTCCTTCCCCGGTCGAGCCGACACATTCGTGATACAACTATACTACTAATATAACTGCAACATGGCTCTACCACGTATAATATACTCGTAGCCTAACTATCTTTTAACTGAAATTTAGGTTCTGACCATCAAAATCTTTTGCTTGCTATTTGATTAGGAAATGAGATCTGCTGCTACATAGCACCATGAAGAATCTGCACAAAAGTTTAGATTTTGATAGCATCTATTGACCCAGCTGGACACCACACTAGGGCCCGTATTAATAAACGTTACTCAACGACGAACTCAAGTGCGTAATCATTTGATACGCCCTCATTACGATATCAGCATCTCAAGATCGTTGCTAATTAATAAACACATAAAAACAGTATCTCAAGACGCTGTACTTAGGAATACTGTTCTGTGACTTGAGGGTTTGATCTCGTGAACGATTCCGGTACATAGACCGAAGTTTAGAATATCATTCATCACGTTTCGTTTTTGCTATATCGTGAGATTTATTAAATACTTTTATTTAGATAAAACTTAAATAAATAGAGCTGTATCACGTTATAAAGTTGTTTTCTACTTTCGAAAACCTTAAATTGTTAAAACTATTATGTATGTATTTCTAAATTTCTAAATATGAACTAAATGTTTGCTATTTAATTCAATATGTACAAATAACTTAACGCATTAAAGTGACGACAGCGTCAGTGTCAAATATAAAACTGACGTATCATTTTTGACTCTGAAATTTAATTTATACAAAAATGGAAAGCAAGAAGCATGTATTTACTCCGATTGAAAAAAAATGCTTTCTCGGTATTATAAAAAATATAGGACTATGGTGGAAAATAAGGAGACCGATGGCACGAGCAAAATAACTGTAGAATCCAAAAGTTAGTCCATACGCATCTAGCCAGATAGGTAATTATAGTACTACAAATATCACTTTTTAAACATCAACATAGTAATCTGAATTTCCATAACAGCGTGTCATGAAATTTATTTATCTTACAAATCGTACAAAACGTGGATGTCCTCATTACCTACTTTGAAATTTAATACATTATATCAATTTAAATAATGAAATTAATTATACCTACTTAAATAAATATACAATATGCACAAACCTTAGCACTGACTAACAATATACTTAACCTTATAAAGTTAATAGGACGGCTATTTCTGGGGAAATTGGAAGACCTCTATTACTTTATTTAATAAATGAGTCTTTTATTAATGTTACAATATATATCACTGATTCTTGACCAAATCTGTATCGTTTTTTTAAAATGTTCACATCGTAACTTAAAAGGATCGGAGGCATCCCTTATATAATTTTTTGGTAAAATATATCGCGAAAGCCGTAAAATATCGTAGTTTTACTCAATTTCGTCGTAATAATTGATTTCTATTCAAATATTTTCAATCTCCATGTCAAAAATCACGATCTTAAGTCACGGACTGCCCGCACTCAGATTTTAGCATCTCAAGTACACACACTTGAGAGTAGAGTTTCGTTTATTAATCAGTGCGTCACTCAGGTGATATCGTAAACTTCAGCCGTATCTTGAGATATTATGTTTATTAATAAGATCATAACCTCAAGATCGTACTCAAGTACGTGTACTTGAGCTGAGTAAAGTTTATTAATACGGGCCTAGAAACACACCAGTTAGTTACAAACTGTGTTTGATATGAGAAAATACTTTGTAGCAATCTATGTGGAAAGCCTAAGTTCAGCAGTGGACTTATGATAGGTAGTAATGATGATGATGATGACGATGATAATCCTAATTTGTATCACGTTATTTTGTGTATGCATGAAACGACTTGTGATTTTACATAGTGGTAAATAATACCATTATAATTACACACAAACACATTAATCATTTATCTAATTATTTTTTGATTTTCCTGGGCCATTAATTCTAATAAATGTAATTTAAGCTGTCATGTGGAACAAACAACGGCCTTACATATGATCGTTGGCTATAACTTATATCTCTATACCTCTTTCTAATGTAATTTATGTGATTAAACGTTACTTATCCATGACGGCATATAAAGTGATCTCGTGACCTATCGGCCGACGTGGCTACTGCGTCGTGGGTTCAGGGTTCGAACCCCAGCTGGAGCCGTTATTTGTGCAAAAACACAAAGCGTCTGTTTTTTTGGTGTTGTGTTGTATTTCAACTTGGCTCTGATACTGCTCCTTAGATTCCCTTTGACATTCTGGTCACTAACGTGTGAATGAAATTATCATCAAAAAAAATTATGGGTATAGTAATATGGTGCACTAGATTTATTTTTATAGAATAAGGGTCACACACAGTTCACCTGATGGTGAGTGGATGCTGAGAATATTTTCATCTATCGTCAATAAGGATTCAAAATACAGAGGCGTTGTAATCCTTGAGAACTAAGATGGAATGCCTCATTTCCAGCAAAACTGGTCTCCGGTTTTCTACACTCACCATACGAAACACAGCAGCATTAGCCGCTATTTTACGCTGGTACTCTGTGAAAGCATGGTCCTTCCCCGGTTGCGCCAACTCGTTTGTGCTACACACATAATATACCTGTAGCGTAACTCTACCACAAAGTAATTTTTCGATAAGATAATATTTTATATATTTAGATATTTTAATAGAATTAAAAATAAATTAGCAATAAATAAAACTAATAGTTGTAGTAGTTTTGTAGTTCATTATACTATATACGTAAACACATACTATATTATCTGTACTTGTATGAGTATACCATTTTTTTGAAATACTAGCTTTTAATGATATTTGTACCGAGAATAACATCACTGAACGATTATCCGTTTAATGAATCACCACAATCATCCGTGTCACGGGGAATTACAACTATAATGTTTCAAACTGGTTTCATTTTAGAAATACGCGCAATCTACGGTAGATTTTGTGTTGTGATTATATCGCGCGGACATACAATATAAAAATGTATAATATACTCAATTCTGAATACAGGTTTTGTTTTCATTCCTGCCTGAACTTGCGTATAAGTATAAAATATATTGAACAGTTTTCAAGCTTACTGACTTCATTTTATACATTCCCTGTAGCTTAATGGACTTCAGATTTCCTTGAAATTTTTTAGTATCTCAGACATGTAAGGATGAGATTTCCTTTATCGTCAAGAATTAAATTTTCATTTTGTTCTAACCGATACTGAACTCGGTCTATCAGATGAGGCACATGTATGGTTAATTTTTAATTTAAGATATTTTTTGTTTTGTTTTAGTATAGGTTTGGGTACGATGGGATTACCATAGGTACCTTGTGTAATAATGACTTCTTAATAAAATTAGAATAAATTAAGAAAATTGAACTCGGTCTGCTCATGTGCTATAAAATCTTTAGACGAGCGCCAAGTATTTCCCGTGTACACCAGATGTAAAATAAAAACCCCCGTATATATTATACCGCCATTTGATTTTGAGATATTTAATATTGCAATCACCACCGAGAAGGCGGATGCCTTTTCGCGAACCATGGCAATATATATGGTATTTTTCCCCTAATATGTGATTCATGTCTAAGAGTAGACTATTTATGGCTCGCAGACTTTATAAGAATTAATTGTGTGTTTCTAGTGAGAACCTATTTTTACCGTCAATGAAAAAGGTAGCATAGATAATACCAATTTTACTTGAGATCTGGGAACGATCAAAGCTTTGTGTGGCATATGTTATAAGTCGCTTTTGTATGTATTTTGTGGATTCATACGGAAACCTTAATAACGAGATTTAAGTTTTGATTGTTGTTCGGTTCGTGGGTATCATTATTTTCCTTATAAACACTAAAAATATACCACTTAATCAAACTTGATTATTTGAAATTTATAGTGCCTACCTTCTGATGATATATTTCCTTTATTTCTCTTGCTTTATTTATAAGATAACTAGCATTTTATCCGCGGCTTCGCTCGCGTGAACTTGAATTTAGAAACATCATTAAATGCTATTCCATGCCAAATTTAGCAAAATTCGATTACTTTTAGAGTCACCTCGGTGTCTGTGTCTCTATGTCTGTCAAAGATTTTTTTGAATTTAAAAGACTATTAGACGTAGATGATTTATATTTGGCACAGATATAATAGCTACAGGAACACGTGCATATATGTATATGTCTAGAAACACCTACTATTTTTTATATCGGGCGTGTCGTCCGATGTATCCATAAGAAAGGTAAATTGTCTTGGAATCAAGTATTATTATTATTTACATTTTACTCTTTACATTCATTCATAATTAAAGTCAATTTAGTTTTAACCAAATAATGATGAATTTCATGGTCTTCTATCAATTTAAGCGTGGCAACTATAGCAAATATTCAGCCACTTGACAATTTATGGGCTTATGTTAATTTTAGGAACTTTTGATAGGCTGACGATAATGAGTTCTACTCATCTTTGCAACCCTTAATATTTACGGTAGAGTAAAAACAAAAAAGAACATACCCGAAAATATGAATGAAATATAAACTGCATATATTGAAATCCCATGAAAAGTAAAAAAGTAGCAGCTTACATATATGTTACATTAATCAACAGATTCATCCTCGAGGGAATCGTACACGTTTTGCTCCCGTGCCATGATGAAATCTCATGGGGAACTACTGGCCTCATTTGTTTAAATACAATTCATAAAAACTGAAACTAACCTTTGGCATGATTGTTGACCACATCTACCTACCTAGTAATTACACATCCAACGATGCCACGAACGAATTTTCAATTATTTAAATCGTATATTCAGTAGCATTCTATTATTTAATTTTATCATGACTAACCATTTTAGTTTATTTAGAAGTAGATGGCGCTATTGTTAGATGAAATAATGAAAGCCAAAACTATACTATCTAGTAATATCAGCGATAGAAGCGAACAATATAAAAATCTCTTAGAGTGGTGAATAAGCAAGCTATTATAAATACTCTAAGAAAAACCTTATCCATTTTCATATTTTTGATATACGTAATTTTTATCTATTGAAATTATTACACTTTTAAAATAAAATAACAAAAATATTAAAAAACTAAACGTTATAAATTTTAAATAATTTTAAAAATCTAATTATTTAAATTTTTGTAAGTTATTTATATTATTTACTTTATAACTATGTAACTGACGGCAAAATATACTACTTTTCCATTTGATGACAGATGGCGCTGTTTTGATAATAAATCAGTGTAGTTTCAAATTATTTTACCAAGGCTATAACTATATTTTAATCTTTATTTTTTATCATTTATAAATATGGTATTTATTTGAAAAACACCAGTCATACCGCCTATAACTAAGATATAATAGAAAATTAACATCTAATGTAAGGAAAATACTTAACCTTCTTTTTTGAAGTTCCGTAATCGGATAAAAAAGCCTATAAGTTAGGTTACTAACTACCTACATACAAAATTTCATGTAAATCGGTCTAGTAGTTTTTGCGTGAATCCGGAATACACAGACAGACAGAAAGGCAAACAGACAGACAGACACACAGACAAAAATTCTAAAAGCCACTAATTTGGCTTCAGAACCCTTTAATTAGTCCCCTGGACTTGTTTTTTCAAGAATATATTAGAATTACAGACATACAGACACGACTTTTCTACAGATTTATTATATGTATATATAGATTAGGCTTTACTCCATATAAGCTAACCATATGCGAGCAATTGCCACGATTGGCAGGTGGATTAGAGGCGCTTATTTCTTCAATTTATGGGAAAATCATAGATAGGTTATGTGATAGTTATATATAATAGTTTCATCTGGGGGGATGCCATCTGTCAGATGAAGTGTCGGATAAAGACCTATCCACTAGTAAGCCAGTATCATTCTTAATTTTTTTACGTATTTTTTAAGTAGAGAGATCGACCATTAAGTAAATTTTTAAGACTGATGAACGGCATATTAAGTCAAGTAGCTATTATAATAAAACAAAGTCATATTTTTATTAAATATTAATTGAAATGCGAGTTTCGACTTTGAGCGTACATTGTCGGTTGTAAAAGAACGATCGCGAGTTTTTACGTGGGGTCAACGCACAGATTAGATCTAACTGTGGGTGAGCGTCATCTCGTTACTATAGTCAATTACACAGCTATAGTTTTTCGGTTCTGTTAATGGTGCCCCCTGAGACGTAATGCTCTAAGCAATTGCTACAGGTTTTTTAGCTATAGTACTCTATGCTATAGTCTTATCCGGTACTGGTAGACGTTTCAAGATTGTCCTTATTTAATAATTATTTTTATGTAAAATGTTTATTTATTTATTCATTTATTTTAATATGTCTACCAACAGTTATTTTCATTAAGAATATCATTCTTACAAATAATATTAACATAACATAACATAACATTTGTAATACTTAGAAATAATCTATCTAAATGTAACAATTATTTAAAGGTAAATACCGCTTGCTTAGAAGTAAAGATAATTAAAGCTTAATTATAAAAATTGCAAATAAAAGAGAGAAAATGAAATCAGGGCCGGTTAAATGCTTCCAAATTGATTACCGGTATGCATATAAGGAGTGAGAATAGAGAGTGCATCTGTGCTTGCGTATACACTTGGGCACTATAATCCTGTCTTGTAGTCTCAGTCTGCAGGAACTTAATGTTATTAAGTTAACGGTGAACGGATCTATAAGACGATTTTTTCCACCTTTTTCCAACATTACTCGAAGTGAAATTTGCTGATAAATATACCCCTCAAAATCCATGCCCATGGAGAGAGAGACTGGAAGACATAGATATAGAGAAAGAGATAAAGATAGATATAGAGGTGGAGAGAGAGAGAGAGAGAGGGAGACAGAGATCGGCTCTGCGCTCACTCAGCATGGTGGTTACGGACAAAACTTTCAAGTAATACATGCCAGCTGGCGCATTTATTGAGAGAAGCCTATGTAGAAGCAGAAGCAGAAGGCCACCGGTGGGCTTAAAAAGGTTGTTTGTGTGACAGGCTTACTGCTTACTTACACTACCAAGCCGTCGCTTTTGAATTCAAATTCTAGCCGGAGCCAGCGTTAGTGTAAAAACCAATTCTCGTTCTTTTTTTTGGTTTGGATGCGTTGTGATTTCTGCATATTAACATATTTTTATTGATTTCAAGTGTGTTTTTGTTGCATTCTAGTCTATTTTTAGTCTAGTTTTACACTTCACAAAGTCAAAATTTGTGTTACTTAATATGGTCTGGACTCAAATTTAGACATTCATATCTTACTAAAAATCAGTCAGGGGAACATCATCTATATCTTCATCTGACAATGCACCGAAATTTTTCTTTGATTTTATGGTTTTGGAACCAAGGAAACTAAGTTAATACGTTGTATACTATTGCAGTTAATAACTTACGGACGCAATCTGAAGCCAGTCAATCCGAAGACGTTATCAGCCAGGAGAATATTAGCAATATTTTTATCTGACAATGCTTTCTTTTATCTTATTGCATAAAACACCAGGTTAATATGTTCATTCATTCATTCATTGCAGCCTATAAAAGACTGAACTGCTGAACATAAACCTCCTCTCTCACGAAGTTTGCCTTAGTTGCCACGCTTGTCAGGGGGTTGACAAGCGCAGTTTTTCTCTCTAGTTGGAACGAAGTTCCTTATCGGACGGTACGAATTTGGCGGATGGGGGCTAGACGAGAAAAAGTGTAAGACTTTTCTCGCCTAGCCCTTCTATCATTCCGTCACGACCCCTTCTGACGTAGTGTAGACGGCCTTGGCGGCTATAAGGAAGCGAGATGGAATAATAGCCATTTCCCTGGCACTTTTTCTTATCTTGCCATGAAAGAAATTTTATTTTATTTTAAATGACGCTTCATTTTAATAGACGCTAGTAATTCATTTATTTGTATTTGTTAATCAATAATATAATACGTTTATCAATAATAATATACTTACTACGAAAGGAACTTCGTTCCAACCGAGTGTTCCACGACACTCACGTATGTTTTTTTTTAAATTAAAAGATGGTGCTGTCCCATCTCCTGATTTGTTTTCCTTTGTCGCCTCTTGCAACACCAACGGGACGATATGGGATAGTGAATATTCTGAGTAATACGTTGCTGGCATTTAATAAAATTAGTCTTTTTAGTTATGGTAGTAGGTAAAACAGAGATGTTAAGTTTTTAAACCTGATATGGGATTGGGATTGAAATTCTTGCTGATATCACAGAATAAATAATAGTTAAAAGAACTGATATTAAAATATTACGTTATTTTTTTTTTATTTATACATAATTGATTATGATTACTAGCTGCAATAGAGAATTGTATGTGTGAAAAGCTTATTTTTAAAGCTAAATATTACGCGAGCTAAATATAATTTTTTCTTAATATGAAATTGTTAATATTTTCTAAAATATTAGCATATTACATACATAAAAATAAAGAATAATTAGAGTTATATTTTTGTAGCTCAAGAGACCCGCCTCGGCTTCGCATGGTTGCGATTCATCAATGTGGTGTTATTTTTTACGACTTGATCGCAAAATACCAACATTTTTTGTCTATTAAACACGAAAATCTTCCTCAAGAAATAATTTAAATGATGGTGAACCGCTTCAAAATCCATAAAGTAGTTTTAATGTTTTTTAAGTGATTACGACATGGATAAGCGATTTTGTTGCATATTATTTAAAGTGATTTTAAATTAAAGGGTCAGTTAATGGAAATTAAAAAAAAAAGTCTTATGTTAAGGGGTACTAGTATTTATTGACGATTTCAGTTAGTGTTACAAGGTTCTAGTGTATTGCGTTCGCTGGCAAAAGTCACTTTTGTGTAACATAATAAAAAAATATTGGAACAAACTGATGTAAATTAAACTGCACAATCACAAGTACAAACGTTTAAAGTTAAATGTTTAATAGTAATTGGAGTTACGAGTGCTTACCACTGCACAAGGTAGGAACTGGATGAGTGTAGCCGAAGCCCGGGCTCAGAGGCGTGCCTTGGGGGAGGCCTATGTCCAGCAGTGGACTGCCGCAGGCTGATCATGATGATGTGTTTAGCACTATCTACCATAGCCATAGCCTTGTCCGAACCCGAACCCACCACCGTATCCGCCGCCGTATCCCCCACCGTGTCCGCCACCGAACCCGCCGCCATATCCGCCGCCGTATCCGCCGCCGTATCCACCGCCGTATCCGCCGCCGTATCCGCTGCCATATCCGCCGCCATGTCCGCCACCGTGTCCACCGCCATAGCCCCGTCCACCCCAACCATGGCTACCCCATCTTTTTCCGCCCCATCTATTCTCTTGTGGTTCTAGATCTTCCGTGACAATTATTGACTTCCCTTCTGCATTACCTTCCGGTGCCGGCATAGCCCAAGTGTATGTCAAACAAATGCAAACTACTAAACCTAAAGATAATAACTGCAAACCAACAGAAAAATGAGATGTTATTAAAGAACAAAGAATATTTTTTTTTGATTTAAAATGAAGAATACGACCATAAATTAAAAATATTGAGTTTGGATTTTAAAATGCAACAGAGTCTTGAATACTGCAATTTTTCAAATAAAAGACATTTTTTTTCTTTGCTATACTGATAATAATTTGTCGTTTGTTTGTTAATAAAATGAAAAATAGATTTTAAGGAACACACAACACAAATATCATAAAATTGTCGATCAAACTTACCGACTTCATTTTGGCAGTACTCGTTGAATAATGACAGTGGTGATTCGACGTGGGGTCCTTTTTATTCCGTAGCTTGTATTCCGTGTCCAAAAAAATTAATAACGATGATTAGGCATGACTGACATGAAATTCTTATTATTCGTTGGCTTTAGAATATTCCGATTTGTTTCATTTATTATTAATTTGTTGTAATATTCAACGACGTTTCGAATTTGCATATAAAGGGTAAAGGTAGGTAAATAAATGTGTTTAAATGAGTAAAATTTAATTACTCTTCCTTTTGAGATGGTACTAGAGCAGAGTAGATTATGCAAGTTATTCCTAGAATGTTTCTATTCATCGCTGAGTATGATTTAAGTTTGTCTAATAATAATAAGAGAATCTCTCACCCCATACCTTCCCGTGAGTGTCGTGTACTCGAAAAAAGTATACATTTTAATCTGATATCACTATCGCAATCTTTGAATATTAATATTCAAAGGTCGCAATAGAATAGGTACATTAGATGCACGGTGGGTAAGTTGATGACAATTATAGAAACATTATACAATTGTATATGAAATTATAAAAGAGATTGAAAAAACAACTTTTATGTCACTGAAGTCTAGTACCTACTTACAACATAATGAACATATTATATATTATAATATTAAAGAGTTTAAAGTGGTAGTACATACTTACTTTATACTTTTTTATGTACTATTTACTTACTTTAAAATTATGTTGATTGTTTAAGTAAGTAAGTAAGATGTGGTTGTAGGGTTTTGATATATTACTCGTATTTATTTTATTTATTTATTTTTTATTGAACTCCAAAATACAGAAAAACGAGTAGAGTACAATTTAAAATATAATATGCACAATAGGCGGTCTTATCATTCTGAAAGTGATCTCTTCCAGACAAATTTGCGTAGAGGACTGATGCAAACAATGGTTTAAATAGAGGGGAGTGTGTAAAAAATGATGTAATGTAATTTATCTAACAGCGTTCTAAGTAACACGATTTAACAAGACTTTTGAAAGTTTGAAGAAATTTAGCACGAATGTGGAGTGGTAAAGAGTTCCATAAATGCACAGCAGTGACAGTAAAAGATTTCTTAAAAAAGGAGGAACAGTGTAAAGGTAGGGAGAAAAAAATTGACAGAGGATCTTCTTTTAAATAATTAGGATTGGAAGAACAGCATGAACAGCAATCGGGAGCCATTTGAGCTGTTTGTCAAATTCAAAGATGTGATCATATTTGCGGAGCCCAAATATAAATCTAATACATAAATTTCATACATAATAACTATGTAATATCTATCATACGAAACATTGTAGCTCAAGCAATAAACGCCCGCCTTTCATAGGTAGTATGCGAGCAAACCAGTTTGCGACCCGCCGGCGCCAAACGCTAATGCAATCGTTAATTATTGCTATTTTAAATGCTGATTTACTACGGGCTAGGCGATGATGTCAACATTAGTGTATGGTCTGCCAACAAGCACTGGAACAACTAAAAAAAACTAAAACTTTCTCAGAAATAAAAAGAGGCGTGTGCCCAGCTGTGGGACGTGTATAGACTTACTATTTATTAGTTAGTTATTTACTTTATTTAATTATAATTTTTTTAAAGGTTCTTAAGTTTAGAGTAGATTCTAGATTTTTTTTGTGATATGAGTGAAGCTATAGCGTTGTAACCGTAGCACCCGGCCCCGATATTTTATTGGACCGACTTAGTCAGAGCTATGGTCAGACAAGGGCAATATTTTCTTTTTTTTTAGATAAATGTAAAAATAACGTAGAGTCATTTTGCCAATTAATTTTACTATGTTTTATCTTAAAATAAAAAAATTATCAACAATTAAAATATTTCATTTAATATGATGAAGGTCAAGTAAGCGCTAGAGAAACGACGATATCAAGACGTTGTCGATAAATAAAATGTTTTCAGAAATTTTCAATTACTTTGTAGAGGCGGTGCATGAATATCCATATCATCTGGTGGATGCCATAAGAGACTTGGGGAAAAGGGTTATTTTTAAATAACCGTTAATATCGTTCTGGTTACGAAAACGTCACAGTGAAAAATCATCGTGACTTTGTCACGTTAGATAACTACTTGTAACATTAGAACGACTTATAATGTGACTTTATATATGCATTTTAGATTTAGTTACAATTTAAAATTAAAGTTACAGCCTATTTATTATACGTCCCACTGCTGGGCACAGGCCTCCTCTCATTTCTGAAAGGGTTTTAGGACAAGGAAATGTCCGCCACGCTGCCCCAATGCGTTTTGGCGAACTTCACGTGTCTTTGAAATATATTTTTTTCTTATATATCAGACATGCAGGTTTCCTCACGATGTTTTCCTTCACCGCCAAGCACGTGGTAAATCAGCACTTATAATTGCAAGTAACAATTTCATTGGTGCTAGCGGATATCGAACCCGGGTTGCTCGCGTACTGTGAAATTTACAGCGAGCGCTAACCATCTGAGCTACCACGGCTCAGTATTAAGTTTTATTTCAATAGTCGATTTTTTATTTCCTTACTTACTATTATTTTCGAAATATACGAATTTCATCTAACCTAGCCGATTAGTCGATCGGGATGGCGGTTTTTCTAATAAAGATCGATTTTCAAATGGATTTGAATCGAAATCTGATTCTCAAATAAATCGAGATTTAAAAGATCGATTAAAATTGATCTTCTTTGATTTACTTTTCGAGTTTGTATTTACAGTACCAACAAAATACAACAAAGCGATAACAAACGTAACTTTTTTTATTCATTAATTCATTAAGAAGAGGCGAAAGAAACTGAGCACACAGTCATTTCGCGAGTTTTCAAATAATGAAGTGAAAAACTGTAAATTTTTTACGTGTTTGGTTTGGGTACATTCAGCTAATTGTAAATAATTTTATGGTTCTTATCAAAACAGAAAAAATCGAATTTCGTTTTCTAGGGTCAAATATCGATTCACTGCTAAATATCGATTTAAAAAGCGATCTTTTTGGAACAAGAAATCGATTAATCGATTTCAGATCGTCATGCCTAGTCGGTGTACCGTTCTAGTACACGGTACACGTAGCTTGTTACATAGTGGCAGCTATGGCAAATATACCCCCTATGAGGCAATATATGGGGAAGGCCTATGTTTAGCAGTGGACTTAAAATAGGCTGTAACGGTGTTTGTGGTAATAGTAATAAGATAAATGTAATAGTAGAAGGAAAAAAGAGGTACATTTTTTTTATCTCGGCGGAACGCGGGTGCTCTGTGCGTTGTTTAGGGTAACGTTGCTGAGGTGAGCGATATTTGCGTAAATAAATAAAAATTCAATCATAGGTATATACTTTATTACGCTATCTTTGACCAACGCCATTTTATTGAAAACAACTTCGCCATAATATTCCCGATATATCGAAATTATAACATAAAACGTAATTTTCGCACATTGGACTTTGTGGAATATGAAAATTTGTTTTTTACATGATTTATAGTGACAACTCACACTTTATATTTCATTTTCAGTTCCTTCTGACTACTTTTTTTTCATACGTGAACGAAATGTATAAAATTTTACGAGACAAAATATAAGCAAATAACTTTAAAAACAGATCCAGTAACTTTGTCGCCTGAAAGTATGGGGTAGTATGCGTCAAATCCGGTAGTTCTGATTTTTTGCAGACTTGTTTATGATGTAAACTTTAAACTTGGATTATTCATTAGGCCAAATGAATAATCCGAGTTTGTGACCTCGAGCGCCGAACGCAACTTTGTCAAAAATCGATAATACCGCGAAAAAATCGTTTTTTTTTTCAAATTTTGGCGATTATAACCATAAAGGACTAGTTTTTGAACAACTTTCTTAGATTTTTTTTAAAGTAGACTAAATGTTCTACAATATGATACTAGAATTGCCTCTGTAGACCCAATAGTTTCTGAGATTAAGCCTTTCAATGTTTATCATTTTTCTCGAACTTCGCAATTTTTTGCAATATTTTAGACGTCACTCGAATAACTCTAGCGGGATGAAGTTCCAATTACCTATTACGGAGTGTGCTAGTATTGCTCGTTTGAAGTCACGAATGCGATCCACCTGTAGCAAGAAGTGTTGCAAGCCAGTAGCAAGAGGTGTTGTGGGGCTGTAGAGATGCAGCCCCATACACATCTTGCGGATGATTTCTTGCGGCTGCACGAAGGGTTGTGGGAACGCGTGCAGCTGCAGGAAGGCAGGATTAAAATGCTTATCAGTCTGCAGGCACTGCAGCGGGGCCTCTTGTGACAATATACCTGATGTTGCAGTAGTAGATATCCCAGAAGGCGACGATCTGTCCGATGTCGAAATGAAGGATGACTTGTGGGCACAAGACGTCGACGATTCATCACCATACCTAATGGGGATGTGCCATCCCAATATGTCGATCCAGATATGGACGAACCTCAACCGGGACCTTCCAAGAGGGCTAAATTAATTTAATTTTTTGATTTTGAATATTACTCAATTTCCTAACAAATAAACTTATTAATTTTTGTTGTACTTATCTTTTTTACTTCATTATTCGTAGCTTAGCTTAAACATAATCGCTCACACTTCTCATTTTCTTTTTTAACATACCATCATAAAAGTACAGGGCTTTGATAGTATAATCAGGGTCAAAATTCATTCAGAACGACAGAATTGCAAACAATTGCGAAATTCGAAAAAAAATTATAAACTTTCATTCGGCCAACATCATAAACAAGTCTGCAAAAAATCAGAACTACCGGATTTGACGCATGCTGTGATGTATAAAGTTACTGGATCATGAAAAAGGATTGTTCTGGGTCCCTTCTAAATATTACTTTTTACTTCTAAATATTAAATACTCTTTGGCAGGGTCTACAAAATTATCACGGGGGAGACCGATGTGGACCGATGGGATTTGACAGATTAAATATTACGCTAATTATTTGATACGTACTAAATGAAAAAAAAAGTTTTGCACATGTACAATCAATTTTATATATATATATATATATATATATATATATATATATATATATATATATATATATATATGTTAAATATTCTGATTATTATTTTGTATTAAAATAGTAAATACTTTTTTTTGCTTTTTAGATACGGTTTAAAAATTATAAATCGGCAATAAACATTATGAAGTGATACTAGAAACATATTAAATAATTTTTCATTACTAGTATTTACTTCAATCGAAAAAGAGAAATCAACGCATTCCAGCAATGTTAGCTAAGTTGACATATTACAATCGTCGACGCTAATAGAAAATTATAAAAATGAATAAAATAAACGATTAGATACGTGATTTATCGATGAGATATTTTCTTTATAGCATAAGGGTGACAAATGAGCATGTAGTCTACATGATGGTAAATGGATGCTGTGGCGCATTGCGTTGTCACCCCTGAGGACTAAGATGGAATTTCTCATTTCCAGTAAAAAGGGTATCCGATTCTCTACACTCGTCATACACAACACATCAGTATGCTAGTATTTCACGCATTCGTGCTACAACCATAATATGGCTGGAGCGTGTCTCCATCATGTATCAAATATGTCATTCCCATTCATTTTTAAGTGGATGCTGTGGCCCATAGACATCTAAATTTATCTTCGATTAAAAATCAAAATGCAGACGCATTGTCACCCCTGAGGACTAAGATAAAATGCCTCGTTTCCAGCAAAAAGAGTCTCCGGTTCTCTACACTCACCATACGAAACACAGCAGCATTAAGCTGCTATTTTAAGCTGGTATTCTGTGAGAGTGTGGTCCTTTCCAGGTCGAGCTGACCCATTAATGCTACAACCATAATATAGCTACAGCGTTGCTCTACCATGTTTAAACGTTTAACTTGGCCGATTTCGCAGAAACTGCCAAAATGTTTGGGCAGTATTATCGACTGTAAGCAACTATGGAATGCACATAATAGAGAAATTAGCAGGAAAATTAATTATAATTTATATTCCTTAAAACTACTTCAAAATTATTCAAAAATAGTATTCTTTTCGATTCTTAATTAATCGGGATAAAAAGTATGACCGCATTTCTTCTCTTCTTATCGCAAGCAGCTCAAATAATGCTCAATTCGACTTCATACGTTCGCGCAAATTACCGCCGTATTTGCTCTTCGATTGGTTTTACTATGTCTTTTCACCCAATGCAGTTTGCAGATTACATCTAAAAACTCACCTTAAATTGCATTCCTGCAGAACTCATTCCTATTCTCACTGTTTTACAGTGCATGCACTGAGAATTTTCCTTCTGCTGTAATTCGTGATACAAAATATTCAACAACAACAAAATCCTGTCCCACCATAATTACGGAGCACCAAAAAATATAGCAAGTGTATTGCATTTCAATTGTATAAAATACTAGCTGTACGCCCGCGTGACATTTATTACGATTGGATAACAGGGGTTTTAATTTTTTTGCGCGGAACCCGATTTTTCTTAAATAAAAGTAGCCTAAGTTACTCCTTATAACATCAGCTATCTGCCAGTGAAAGTCTCGTGAAAATAGGTTCAGCCGTTTTGGAGATTAGGCAGACAACATTTAAAAAATTGTTTTTTGTTATTAGTTCCGTGTATACTTTAATATGCATTTAGTAAAAAGCTGTTATTTTGTCATTACAAACAGACACTTCAATTTTATATATATGTAAATTATGCTTTTGAAAAATAAGTCCCGCTGGGTTTCTTGCTGGTTCTTCCCTAGACAGAGGTTTTTTCCGAACCAGTGGTAAAGCTTACTCGTATATTATGACTTTCAATAAGTATACTTGTAATCTATATTGAATAAAAATGATTATGTTCTATTCTAAAATTGCATTTGTGTAGGCGATTGGCCACCTATCACTTCTTTCACAATTTTTAACCGAAATTAAAGAATTAGGAGGTTCTCTTTTATAGGAATATTTTTATGTAGGTACCTATGTTTTAGTGATAACTTTACCACGTTGTCCGATTTCAATGCGTTGTTTTTGTTAAAGTTAGGGTATTTCTGGACAGGTTATTTATAAATTTGGTCAAGATCTGATGACATGGTCAATGAGAAAATTATCAAACTAAAAATTTGCAAAGGCGAATAATTCTTTACCACGTCAACCGATTTCGACGATAATATTTTTTTTAGTTCTTTAAAATAGGTTTTCACTTTCTAAAAATGTAATAATTCATCTCATTTTATTTGCGTTCACTGTCTACATTATATTTTTTGGCTAAACGTGGTCCGAGTAGGTTCCTGTTCTTTGGACTCTGCCAGTGCTGTATACATAAATATTTGTAACACGAAAAATATAGGTAGTGCAGTAATGATGTCAGCAATCTGTCTTAATCATCCAAAATGTCCGCTAAATATTATGTTCATGGTTTTTTAATAAGTATATAATATTTTGCATACATACATATACATAATTATAGTGGGTTTTTATTATGGCCTTTATGGGAGCAAATATATTTGCTTTTAATAAATGATGGATGTTTTACTTGAGGTAAAGTCCGAGAACATCGCGATTATCGATTTCACGCTTGATGGGTTTATAACAAAATTAAAAAGGATGACACACAATATCTTTGAACTGTGTTTGGCATTATTGTGATTTAAGTAATTTTTGTAATGGAACACTATGGACAAAGAAAATAACAATAAAAGAAAAGCGTTTCAAGAAGTGAGGTCCATTTTACGCGGAACATTAAATACGTATTTTCACTTATGAACATTTTTTTATTGAGGCGAGATAAAACCCATGATTAAAAAAAATATAGTCTGCACCAGGGTGATGCAACTTTGTATGAAAGCTGAAAAATCTGCACATAATCATGGTTTTGTCAATGTTCGTGTTGGGCTTGTAAAAATAAAGCGAGAAAAAAATATCCCTGTTTCTTTCCTCATTTTGTTTTAGATTGCCATTTTAAAAATTAGATACAAAAATTCATATTATATCGGAAGAAAATAAAAATGTTAATTCTGTGTTAAACTGTTTTTGGTTTGCTCTTTAAAGTATAATTACATACATATTACTCTGAGATTTGCACAATTAATTTACCTATTAATTGATTAAAATTAAATTATTAAATATTAGCAGAATTCTATCAAAGGAAGCCATGAATTAATAGAAGAAAAAAAAGACATTTGTTTGTCAACGTCTTTCATATTAGTTAGGAGCCAGCACAGAACACAATTACTCTCTACCAAGAGAAGAACGCCAACTTCATACTAAAAAAAGAAAACACGTGTTTATGAATGTACACGAAAAGCGCCTCGGTGGGCGCCCATATAAAACTTTTTTAGCGGGAATTTCAAACCTTTGTATTGTCTAACTGAACTTTTTATTTAAGGCATATTCGAGTAATTTTGGCTCAAGCCTCACAAACCTATGGGGCAAATTCCCATACATTTGAGAGGTTGCACCCAAAATTACTCGAATTTACTTTTTAGAGGAGTATGTGGGATAAAATAAAAATAAAAATAGGTATAGTTATATAATTTTATTTTTTGGAAGATATTGTTTTATACACTATATATTATTATTTATGTTTTATATTGCTTTTGCAGATAATATTTCCACGCGTAATATTGATTTATAACATATGTTATCGTGAGAGCTATTCTTCACAGAACATTAACGTAAATTTAAATCAGCAAAATTCTCATGTCGAAAAATTAACTCAGCCTAAATACATGATCTGAAATAGATAAAATTCGAGTTAATATAGTAATAATCCCTACAAATAACGATGAATAAATTTAAAATGCTTAAAGACTTACCACAATATTATCAAAAGTTTTTCTATTTTTATTGTAGGAAACCTGCAGAAAGTGATCGGATGATTTTGTGCTTTTTGTTTGCATAATTTTTTTAAATAATAAATTAATTTATAGTCAATATCTCATACAGAGTCAGTATCTCACAAAAATCTTCACACACAATCGCGAAGAATTGCCTATAAACGAAAATGAAGTATTCTGAACCGATAATAACTGAATTAAAGCAAAACGCAATAACAAATATTAAAATCTAAATCATTTTAAATAAATTTGAATCAATTTCAGAAAATATTTTCAATATGAAAGACGTTGACAAACAAATGTAATTTTTTTCTTCTTTTAGTTCATGGCTTCTCTTGATAGAATTCTGCTAATATTTAATAATTTAATTTTAACCAATTAGTAGGTCATTTAATTGTGCAAACCTCAAAGTAATATGTATATAATTACTGTAAGGTGCAAACAAAAGCAAAATATAGCATAGAATTAAAAAAAAATCAGTTTCTTCCGATATAATAGTTATGTATATTTATACCTAATTTTTAAAATGGCAATCTGAAACAACGCGAAAGAATGAAACGGCGATATCTTTTTCTCGCTTTAATTTTACACGCCCACCCCACACATAGATAAAATTATGATTGTGTGCAAGTTTCTCGGGCTTCATACAGAGTTGCATCACCCTGGGAGCCAGTGAGCGGCAGACTTACGGTATTTCAATAAGCTTCACTTTTTTTCAGTTAATCCCCTATACCTGAGGTACATGAAATGAGCGTTAAAGCTGAACGCTGAGGTGTTAAAGGTGTAAAAAAAATGACCAAAAAAAAAGTGATAGTACGTGTACGATAAACGCGATAAGTCGGCCGCTTTGACATCTTGAAATATTCAAAAAAAGTTACTGAAAATAACATTGGCAGACACCTATGGCGGTTGCAAGATCATGGCAGACAGGTTGACAAGTACAATTTTTTCTTTATAATTTACGTTATTTCAATAAAGCTGCAATTTATATATGTTGTTGATAATATTATTTGACATATATGTTTTGAATTCCAGACATATATTGAGGTTCTATCACCCAGGCAGACAAAGAACTTCAGTGGCGTTCATAAGCGCGTACTATAGCACTCGCTCTAATCCAGTCTTTATTAGAGTTTCGTACTTACACAACAAGGAACCCTTATAGTTACGCCATGTCCGTCCGTCCGTCCGTCCGTCCGCGGTTTTTCTCAGAGACCCTAGGTCCTACAAATCTGTAATTTGGCATAGTTATAGATATTAATCACGCCCAGAAAACTGTGAAATAAAATCTTTAAAAACATTTTTATTTTGGGTACTTCCCATACAAGTAAATGGAGGATGATTTTTTTTATCCGTCTATTCCATCATGTGGGGTATCGTTGGATAGGTATTTCAAAAACACAGGGGGTATGGAACATCATCCTTTCGATTCATGGGTCCGTTTGAGACATATTTAGCTTTAAAGTGGTATTTTTCATTAGAGTCATGTGTAGTCATGTGTAGTCATGTGCCCCCATCTACCAACTAAACAGCTATTTTTGGAAATGTGAAAGTATACCCAATAGTTGTATATATAATGAAGTTAAAAAGAGAACTATCACAGCTAAGGAAAATTAAGAAGTTAACGAGTAATAGTCGACCAACTTATAAAATGCACTTGGATTAGTAAAAATTTCGTTATAACTCCATAGAAAATGACCTAAAACTAGCTGCATTAAGCGAAAGGATGCGGTATTAACATGAATGGCGAGTACATCACTCACCTTCGATTTGCCGACGATATAGTCCTTATGGCCAAATCGCTGGAGGACCTAAGCACTATGCTCAATGACCTCAATAAGCTCGAAGTTGTTGACGAGTATGTTTACCTAGGACAAATAGTCCGACTAGGTAAGTCCAACTTTGACCGAGAGGTCAATCGACGGATTCAACTCGGCTGGGCAGCGCGTGTTACCAGTGATGACTTATGAATCTGAGACGTGGCCCTGAAATAGTGTAATCACTGCTGGCCATATGAGGAAGCTCAAGGTCGCTCAGCGAGCTATGGAGAGGGCTATGCTTGGGGTTTCCGCAGAATACCCGCAGTAGAACCAGAGTGACCAACATAGCCCAACGGATTAGTAAGCTGAAGTGGCAACGGGCCGGCCATATAGCTCGAACCGATGGGGAACCGAACCTAGAACCGACAACCGATGGGGAAAAAAGGTTCTCGAGTGGCAGCCTTACCGGTAGGCGAAGTGTAAGGCGATCCCCACTAGATGGAGTGACGAACTGGTAAGACATGCGGGAAGTCGATGGATATAGCTGGCTCAAGACCGTGCTTTGTGGCATTCCTTGGGGGAGACCTATGTTCAGCAGTGGACTTGTGAAGGGCTGTAATAATAATGATAATGATGATGATAATGATGACTGATACTAAAGAACAGTTGAAAGCAAGTATTTTAATTGATGTATTAGAAATTTTAATTTAATCTAAAGACTGGATTAGAGCGAGTGCTATAGTACGCGCTTATGGACGCCATTGAAGTTCGTTGTCTGCCTGGGTGATAGAACCTCAATATATGTCTGACCTGGTAGAGAGTAATTGGTAAAGAGTAATTGTGTTATGTGGTCTGCACCACTAATCAATGCGATCGATACAACAATGATAACTAGTGACACAACTTTCAAAAGAACGTCACATGGGAAATAATTAGAAAAGTTTCTTTATGATAATTTTATTTAATTTTCATAAATTCTTAAGTGTTTAAAATTTCTGAACTAAAAAATACTCAACTAATAAAAAATAACGGATAATTAATCAATTATATAAAGGTGAATGCCAGTTAAGGAGCACTTGAAAACACTTATAATCGTATTCAACGGTGGATATAGACTGGCTAAAAAGAAATAAGTTGTTAAAAAAAGATACATCTGTATATCTGAACGAGTTTTTTGTGTATTTATCAATATTATATCAAAAATATTATTGCACACATTGTAGTTAGTATTCGTTGGTGTCAATATATATTTAAATCTCTTTGGTTGGTGTGCTGTAAAATTGCTAAGCCAACTTGTCACATGTGATCTTTGTAACGTAAGCTACATTTATCCCAATAGTGTAATTTTAAAGTATAGTTCGCTTTTATTACTATATTTTTTTTAAAGTTCAATGAACATCGATGCCCTTGACTGTTTCCTTCATTTGAACCTCGGTGATTTAGTTTTATTTATGTCAATAGCATTTAAGTATATAATGATCTTGATTTCCATTACTATTTTTTAATTTTGCGTATTGCTCGGGTCAAGTTTGTCTGTACGCTATGCATGCTGTACGCTTTTTATAAGCAGGCTATTTTAAACTCTATTCGGAGTAAGTTATTTTTATTTAGTTGTCACCTCATATTGAGGTTCAAAGAACTTCAGTAAAATTTTCCACCTGCCGCGAGACCCACGGTTTATACTCGTGACCTTCAAGTTCGTTAGCGACCCCTCACCTGGCTGACGTTACACGGCCAAGCAGAGCATCAGGGGAGTACCAGATTGCATCGTCATAAATTAGACGGGCGATACATTCACGACCATAATTTAAAAAAAAAAAACTCATAAAAAAAAAAATCACACTAAAGATCAAAGAAAGAAAAAGTATATAGTATTGAATACATTATCATTGCTTAATTTTTACCATTTTCCTTCCATAAAACAACATAAATTATTATTATAACTATTATGTGAAATTTGCATAAATTTGCATAAAATTATACCATTTATGCAAATTTCACTTTGGTGTTTGCGTGCGAAATGTGGAATAGTGTTTGATTATACTTTTATTAATTTTATATGGCAGTTGTGCAGCATAGAAAAATTATGTAAGGTAATTCCTTAGAGTAATAACATACATAGTAATAACATACATACTATTAACATACATATTATGTATGCAGGTAATCAGCTTTTCTGCTAGTATTAGTATTTGTTGTAATACAATAGAATGTATAATGTACAGAACGCTAAAAAATAACGAATATTTATTAATTTTACTTGCAATTATTGGTGTTAAAATAATATACCTGTACATACTGTAAAAAACTAAAACTAAAAACTAAAAACTTTGTTAATAGTAGTGTAATCGTAACCATTCTGTTGACTTTGTCAAAACCACAAAAGGAATATTGTGGTAAGCCGTAGATGTTTACATAAATTTCGGCAAAAAGTTTGCCTTCGGAATTTTACAAACCAGTAAGCATTTGCAAATAAACGAGGCCGTGTGTGTAATGACGAATCATACATTCTGCCGGCCACACATCATAACCTTTTTGTCTATACCTTGAATATCAAATTATATTACATTTATGATTTTTTTAAAACGTTACCCACACACTAGGATTTTCTCCTGTATCATGGGGGAGGTTTACATACATAAATTTCACAAGAACAACTTGTTTGATTCGAACCAGCGGCCCTTAGCGCCGCAACTCATTAGAATAGAATAGAATAGAATAATTTTTATTCAATATAGATTATTACATAATACTTATTGAAAGTCATTTTTTTATTACCACTGGTTCGGATGATACCTCTGTCCTGGGAAGAACCAGCAAAAAACCCAGCGGGCCTTTTTTTTAAAGACATATTTTACTTTACAATAATTTTGTTTTTTTGTTTGTACAAATTTTAAATGAGTTTTAATAGAAACAGCATGGTAGCGATTCCCAGGGTTTTTTTTCACTTATGTATTCTTTGATATTATAATAACCCTTTTTGTACAATTTGTCTTTAATAAAACATTTAAACTTATTTATTGACAAATTTTGTACATTTTCTGGGATTTTTTTGTAAAAGCGTATACATTGCCCCATAAATTAAAAAAAAAAAAAAATGAATTCTGTGGAGTCTAGTAACTGGTATTACAAGCTTATGTTTGTTCCTAGTGTGTAAAGTATGAACATCTTTATTCTTATCAAAGCTATTTATGTTCTTATCTACATACATAACATTTTCATAAATTTATTGCGATGCCAAAGTTAATATGTTTATTTTTTTTTAAATCTCTAAGGGACTCATTACAATTTAAGTTATAAATCGCCCGTACGGCTCCCTTTTGCAAATCAAATGTAGCTTCGATGCCCATAGCAAAATTCCATAAGACATTACGCTATGAAAGTAACTAAAATAAACTAATCTAGCTGTCTCAACATTGGTGAGACTTCTAATCTTTCTTACAGCATATGCTGCAGAACTAAGTCTGATTGCTAATTTAAATATATGGGGGCCCCATTGAAGCTTCGCGTCAATGGTAATACCAAGAAAAACAGTGGAATCCACAAGACTCAACTCCTCCCCATTTAAGAGCACATTGGTATTTGAATGTTTAACATTAGGTAATGTAAATTTAATGCATTTTGTCTTATTGCCGTTTAAGAGCAAATTGTTCGCGTTAAACCAATGTACTAATTTCGATAGAACATTATTTATATTGTCAATATTAATTGACTGTCGTTCAAATCAGCAAATAATACTATAGATATGAAATAATAAGCCTAAGCGCAATATTTTTGCCACCGTAATGTAGTAGTTTCCTGATTAATATCTCATGATGAACACAATCGAAAGCCTTGGAAAGATCACAAAAAATACCTAAGGCATCTTGTGAACTCTCCCAGGCATTAAAAATATATTTCATAAGCTCGACACCTGCGTCAGTCGTCGAGCGACCCCTTGTGAAACCAAATTGATTTTTATGGAGTAATTTATTTTTATTAAAAATTATTTAACAATTGATCTAAAATTATCTTTTCGAATATTTTACTGAGAGTTGGTAGTACAAAAATAGGTCTAAATTAGCGGAGTCAAATGTACTAACAGATTTAAATAAAGGTATTACTTTACTATGTTTCATTAAATGAGGAAACACACCAGATTCTATACTAGTATTAAAAATAATAGCAAGATGAGGTGCAATTTAATCTATTATGGACGCAATAACTGTAACGAAAATCCCCCATAAATCTGCGGTTTACTTTACATCAAGGGTTTTGAAATATTTTACAATATCTTGTGGTAATACTTTTTCAAATCTAAATTCTTTTAAACAGGTATTAACATTCCGTTTGAGTAATGAATGGGCGACAGTTGGTGAAGTATTCAATGACTTTGTTGTCAAAATAGGTATATCAGTGAAATATTTCTCAAATACCGCTGCGACTTCTTGATTTGATCTAGTCAATTCATTATTAATTTTCAATTGATAATTTGTGTTACGAGGTTTGTCTTTACCGGTTTCACTATCAATTATACTCCACGTCATTTTAATTTAATTTTTAGCGGTCTTAATTTTGTTACTTAGATTATTTACTCTCTAGATAACGCGTCACGCAATGAGCGATGCAACAAAAACTGGCCAGTTTTTACAAGCGCGTGTGCGTGAGGAACGCACACACGCTTAGCGGTTGCTATGGCGACAGAATAAATAACTATGGCTTACACCAGCGTCATTTGTGTCTGGGAGATACCAGCTAATGAATCTAACCCGATAAAATGGGGAAAAACTGTAAAATTATGTCATGTTAATAAAATCATAAATAATAATATTTTAATACGGTGCTTTCAATTGTATGTTTAGTTGTCTGTTGAGTTAGAATCAAATTTTTTTTTGTAAAGAAAAATATAATCAAATAAAAATCAATTACGCATTTACAAAATATGTTTTATTATTTAATGTATGGTGTCGACTTATAAAAATACTAGAGGTTGGCCGGCGGCTTCGCCTGCGTCATAGTTAAATTATTTATCCCGCAGGTACCCTTTACCGTAATATTTTTTCCCATAGCGTTTCTACAGTTTAATAGATCCTTTTAAGAAGAATTATTCCGTCCTGCATTGTTGTGCCAGCAAGAGTTGATATATGGGTGCTTTGAAGCTTTGCATCTAAGGTTACCCCCAGGAACACAGTAGTCTCTTCTATTTTGAACCTATCATTATTTACCATTAAATGTTTGTAACTACTAATTTAATGGCCCTCTCTTTGAATTTGTTTTTTAAATAATTTGCGTTTTGAGGTTGCATCACTTTTTACATTATCTAATTTAGCTATATGATAACAGCGTATGGTCAAATATTTTTCGGCGACCAGTCTTATTAGGTTCACTTGGTGAAGAGAACCACACGCGTGTTCAGTTTCAACTTTAAAATAAGTATTTATATCACCAATAAATTGTTTTAATATACAAGATAAAATTTTTGTGTAAGTTGGCCTAGTCATTATAAAATTTTGTCTAAGAAACTTTCTGATTACTTTCTCCGAAGTCTTACATATAGAATATACATCCCTTGAAGCATAAATCAATCCGCCTTCATCCCGTGCGCTAATAGAACAATGAACATACACCAGCTTTTAAGACAACTATACGGGGAAATTCGCAATCCAAGACTGGCAACACCAAAAAACGACGCGTTGATTTTGTAAATAAAATTATAAATTTATTAGTTTTGTTTTTGTAAATTACTATTAGTTTTGAGTTACTTAGCGATGGTAGGAGATTTTGTTAGTTGTTTGTAAACGTCCTTTGTAATTTCTGCCGATTTTAATCGCGCAACTTGCCATTTTCACCAAAATAATCTAACACAAAAAATGAGCCGTGCGTGCGTATCTCTTGGCGTTACAATTGACACTGAGGAGCGGGGAGCGCATTAGAGGCTAACAGTTAGCTGATATTTTTTTCGACGCTTTTGAGCCGCCGTTACTCTATCTAGAGAGTAAATAATCTAAGTTTTGTTACTAATATGTAAAGATTTGGCTGTGATATGATATGATTGACACTCTTTTAAACATTTTAGAATAATTTTTGACATATTCTCTAAAAGTGACGGAAAAATTATATGATCTTTCATGGTAAAGTTCATATAAACTTCGTCTGCTCTTATGAATTCCTACTGTCGCCCACTCATAAAATGCTTTACAACTGTTACTGGAGGATGTTTTAAAAGTAAATGTTTTATTGAATAATTTTCTTTTTGCTATGCCACTGCGCACGGAGCCGTCATGTTACACTGTAAACAGAAAATTCGGTGGTCTTCGGAAGTATCTCTAGATTTTCCAACAGTGTGGTGATAATATCCGATTAATACCTGGAAACCGTGGAAGTAAGAGTCTAAATTACTAATTGTATTACCAGATCGTTACTCCATCTAGTGGAGAGCCTCCTTACACTGTGCTTATTACTATACTATACTATAAAAAATGTCAGTAACTCTGTTATTACTGCGGATATCCTCAATACAAAATCTATTTATCAGAGAAGCTCCGAGCATAGCTCCATAGCTCGCAGAGCGACCTTGAGGTTCCTCATACGGCCAGCAGTGAAGGACCACGTTTTACACTCTTGTTTTCAAGTTTTGACGTTAACTTGACGAGAAGATGCGTCGTAATCTCCTGAACGCTGCCCAGCCGAGTTGGATCTGTCGATTGACTTCTCATTCGAATTGGGACTTACCTAGTTGGACTTCTTTAGTTTTTTTTGAATGATGTGATAAACTAACTCACAGTCCACCTGTAGGTCTACTGCTACTGCGGTCCATGGGCACCTGCAGTCAACTTGAAACAAAGAAGACTACAGTTGCGTTGTCATCTTTGAGGACTAAGATGGTATGACTAGCCAGAATTTAACTGGCTGCCTTTACTATTCAGACAAAAACACAGCAGTGCAAGAACAGCTAATTGGCGGCAAAATAGGTAAGAGTGGTACCTAGAATGACTTCTTGGCAGAAAGGAGTCCTTCATCCTAGACATACTAGGTATATAAGAGATATAAACATACTTGTCAACAACTTCAAGCATAGTGCTCCCAACTACTATCAAGCATGGGTGTGACATGGACTTTAAATATGATCTTTGCCTTATTCATGTTATTTAAGACCTATCCGTTTAAGTGACTATATTAAGGTGGGAGATGTACTCGCCATTGATGTTGATACCGTATTATTTTCAATACCATAGTTCGAAAATTTCTTTCAATGCAGCGATGAAGAGTTTCGGGAATATAATGTCACCCTATCTTTACACCTTTCTGCAGGTGATAAGGTTTCATATTCTGTTCTATATTCGCATAGCAATCATAGCCCTACTGTTACATCGTGGCCCTGCAAACATTTCAGAACTTCAATATACCGACAGTCACAGTTTGACGGCTCCGTGGCGCAGTGGTTCAGCAATGAGTTGCAGCGCTGAGCGCTGATTCAAACCCGCAGCGTTTGAATCCCGCAAAGAACAAGTATTTGTATGACCTACAAATAGTTCTTCCGGTTCTGAATGTTTGTCTTTGTCAAATGTATATATGTAAACTAGAATTTTCTCCAGGATTCAGGAGAAAATCCTAGTGTGGGGGTAACGTTTTTTTTAAAGAACAAGAACAGTCAACTTGGCACCGCTGAAGGGATTGTATCATCGCCAATTTCGTCAGAATCAAAGGATTTCTCATTGTCCACATACACAATAACAAGTGGCAGATTATAATCTTCGGTCTCCTGTACAATTTGCCAAAAGGGTGTATGTGATCTATGGTATTTAAGCCTTTTCAGAGACAGGCTTGTTCGGGAATCTGGAAATTGTCAAGTCTGCGTATGGGCCGATTTGCAATGACTCTTTAAAAAACATGTAGGCGCTCAGAAAGTAAATCGGTATGTAGTTCTCTAATAAAGAGTTGTCGCGTTTCTTAAAGTACAAGACTACGTCTCCGGAGTAATGCCACTAGACGGAATTGACAAGATTCTGAAGAACTAAATATCGGTTTTCTGCTTGCTTTCTGAAGCTCCGCTGTTATTTTATCCTTTTTATCCTTAGGCTTTCCTATTTTAGGCGCTGGAGAGCCATTCTAATCTCGCTTGGATTGACGACCGGGATATCATAGGAAAATTGTCGGATGAGAATTGCTTTAGATAGTTACGCATACGTGTGACTACAACGACGATGTGTGCAGCTGTCCGTAGAACCTCTCAATCTCCTCAAATTCACAGGTGTCCGAAAATAACGCTGCCGCAGTCAGATCGCTGGCAAGGTTTTGGAGTCTTGGTTTCGCCCAATCACTACTTCAACACGAGCTGTATTGAAGTTGGGTAAGTCTCACCGCATGCTTTTGAAGATCGTAAATCGTGAACTCTCAAAATAGGCAGAAATCTCAAACAAGGCAAATTCAAGCTCGCATGTATTCAGATGAAATTAAACAAATACGTAATTTACTTTTAAATATTCCTTAATTTTACAAAAAATAATAGGTTCAATCGATGCCAATGACTTCAATATCACTTTTTACATTTAACCATAATTGTTAAAGAGCAGCGTTCAAGTCAGCGTACTATGACCGCCAATCCAATCAATCCAATCAATATATATATATATAAAATTTGCTTACAGGTGGGTTGTTGAAGATGCTGCTACCTATTACGTTTTATTTCCCTTTGTCTGGGAAGTAGATGCTTTTACAGCGCTAAATAATACTTTACGCTTAATGAGATAGAAGTAATGAAAACAAGCATATAATTATGTATTATTAGTATTTAATCAAATTAAAATCACAGAATAAAATAATGACAAATAAAAATGAATGAAATTTTTAATGACACAAATGTTTAAAATTCACCGGGCAGTTTTTGTTATTCAGCCGCGTCCCCATCCATGTTGTCCCCAACCGCCACCGTGTCCCCAACCGCCACCGTGGCCACCGCCGTGGCCCCAACCTCCTCCTTGTCCATAGCCGCCGCCGTATCCCCAGCCACCTCCACCGCGTCCCCAATTATTTCCGCCCCAACCTCCATGTCTGGATTCTTCCGCTTGTAGGCCTTCTGCTTGAGCCATTATTTCATCCGGGTACGGTAGTGCCAATGTATATGCCATACATACACACATCAAAAGAGTAAAACACAGGACCTGGAAGTAAAATAGTTTTATGAATATCTAAAAATGTTTACGCTGAATATATTTAGTATTTAACAACATAAACATTTTAGGGTTTGAGCCACGCTGCACCGTATTATGGCTGCAGCACGAATAAGCTGGTTTAACCAGGGAAGGAACACACTTGCATAAGATACCAGCAATATAGTAATATACTAGAAATACCAGCAATGCTGCTGTATTTCGTATGGCGAGTGACGAGAACCGGGTGCCCTTTTTAGTGGTAATGAGGCATTCCGTCTTAGTCCTCAAGGGGTGACAACGCACCTTCAATTAAATTTTAATTAAAGGTGCGTTGTCACTGGAAGTGCTGCAAAATGCCACCTATCAGTTTTGGACTCAATGGAAAGGCGTGCTAAGAGGCTTATTGTTGACCCGAATTTGGTTAAAACCAATCTTACTAGCCTCGAGCACTGGCGCAAAATATCCAGCCATCGGTTTTCTACAGGATGCATTTCGGAGAGTGTGCGCAGGAATAGCATAATTTAATTCCTCCCTCTTCTTTATACCATCGGACAACCAGACGTTCGGCCAGTCTCCACCCTTTCGTTGTTGACATACCACGCATTCGAACCAAACGGTTTGCTACATCGTTCATCATGCGTACAGCAAAGGAGTGGAATAAGTTGCCAGCATCTGTCTTTCCATCCGATTACAATGTGGATGTCTTCAAGGCAAGAGTGCATAGGCTTTTGCTAAGTCAGTGCGCTTCACCATCTTAAGCTATATCACCACTTACCATTAGGTGGGATTGTAGTTAAGCGCTGGCTTAGAATAATATAAGAAAATTGATAATAAATGTATGTCTATGGGCGACAGTATCCACTTACTCCGAGATAGACTTTGTGCTCGTTTAGCAGCCTTTTAAAAAAATAACAGTTTTCAACATTTGGTTAGTAAAATGTTTTTGTTCGTTTTTAAAAACTATTAAAAAAATGTTTTATTAAGTTAAGTATATATTTTCCGCAAGTATATATCTATAAATATGATGTAAAAAATAATAAGAGTATGGTGACTTACAGTATTCATGTTGCCAAGTCTCCTTTAACAATGATGATGGTAGCTGTTCATGAAGTCCTATTTATACCGCTTTAAGATCAGAAGCACTTCTGCCTGTGACTAAGCATTTCAATGTAGGAAAATAACCGGTAACGTATCTTTTCATCGCATTACCTTCATATTATGAATGAAATAAATAAAACATTGTTTTGGCAAGTTACATGTAAATAACGTGAAATGGTTAATTTAGATAATTTTATTTTAATTTTCATTAACTTTAAAACGGACTATTAAATTCTTATAAAATAAAATACTATAATGGACTATTAATCAACTATTCAAAGGTGAATGCCAGTTGAGGAATACAGGGAAGCGCTTATAATCAACTAGATGTGCTGCGACTTTGTTTATTATTGTACTTTTGTTATGTTAATTAGAAGATAATTAAAAATTATGATGATTGATAATCATTTATTTGTACTTTTAACTGTCGTGAAGATCTAGAAAGATGTAATAATCTGGATCAAAACATTCATCTAGTCAAACGAACTAATGGACGGACCCACAAACTAATCAAGAAACGAATTGGGAAAACTATACGCTTGTATTTCATCAGCATTTTTAAATAAACAACAAAATGACCACAATAACGTAATCCACAATTTGCAACACTTGGTTCCCATACAATAAATAAGTGGTTGCCCTAAATAAGCAAGCTCCATCACCAATTTTGATACTATGATTTGAGGTATCATACTGCCATTAATATTAAAAATATTTGAAATGCTGCAATCCAATGCCTACCTAAAGAAAAATGAATGAAATTAGGTATCTATATTATGTTTCATTCTGCAAACAAATGGAAAATAAATTTAAACTCAACCGAGGAAAGTCTTTTGACTTTCCTCGGTTGAGTTTAGTAATAGTTGTGATCGGACCCAAAATCAGTTGGGTTTTCTATCAAGAAATTCTCTGTAGCAGTCTGAAGTCAGGATTTTAGCAGTGTTTTATCCCTGTGCCTCAGGGAACACGTAAAGCCGTTGGTCCTGCGTCCGATCTCTCTATATTTGTATCGAATTGTCGTTCCATCGGACTATGAGAGTGAGGGAATAGAAAATGCACCTGAGCTTGCGCACACACTCGTGATCCATGATCCTGTCCTGTGTCATTAAAGTATAACGTTAGTCCTCTCTTGGTATTTGCGTATGTATTATAGAACACTATTACTCAATACCGAAAGGTTCGTACATAATATGTACTCAATGTTCTGCTTAAATGGCTAGTCTCCGTGGAGACACGCCGCCATGACCGAAATCCGGTCTAAAGGACATTATTGATGGCTAATTTGGAAATGTTAAGAAAATAAAGAAAATAACAAAGTATTTAGCGCTCAAAACACTTAATACTTAAACGCTCAAATACTGAAATAGTTAAAATATAAATGTAACGCATTAAAAATGTAGGTAAACTATATTTTAAAACCTTATAATATAACCTATGGTGGTAATAAATCCCTCTTTTAATTCAACGCTAACGCTATTTAGTTGCAAATTAAATAATACTAACCTATACATAATGATAAATAGACAAATTTATGTTTTCTATAACAATTTTCCACCTTTTAAAGGATAAATAGGGCATATTTTTGTAAGGATTCTCATAATTATCATAATTTCGTTTTACGAATTTCCCCATCACCATGCAATAAAAACTATTTTTTTCACGCAAACTTGGTACCCTTGTCACAATCTTTTTAGATAAGATTTTCTAAAAATAAAAACAAAGTATTTCATTATTTTAATCCAAAAATAGGCGTACTAATTTTCAAGTTACTAAATTAATTTAATAATTTTTCTCCATACAAATACGAACTCGCCCCGCAAAAATATGTGTGCAGCAGTTCACACGCGGTAGAAGTGAAAACTTCAGACGAAATGAAATATAAAACAAAACATCTCACAGCAAATGATTTATTTAATTTGATAATTTTCAACCACAAGTGCGGCATAAAATATAACATAAAAGTTTAGTTTTATAGCAAATAAATGTTACAATCCTTATTTTTAGACTTGTAGAGCCTAAATTTTAGTGTATTAAATCAAAAGAATATTTTCTTTCAACTAGAATTGCTTTGTAATAGCGACGTCTACTTCATTCTATAGGTAAAATAATTTAATCGAACAAAATTGATTGACTCTCAAGATGGTCCGTAAAATAGATAGTAAACCTAAAATTATAAGAAATAAATCATTTGTGTTGCCTAAACACAACTAATTTAATATAAATCGGTAAGATATGAAATCGTAGACCGAAGAAGAATGGTTTGGATATGATAATTTTATTCAATATAATGATTTTTTTTATTTGATAATAATTTTTTAATTTTTTAATTGTTTATATTAAGAGTTCAAAGTTATATTAGCCATTTTTATAGCACCGCGCACAGAGGAGGCTGAGATAATAGGAAACACTTTAATATACTGAACTAGCTGTTACCCGCGGTATAACCAGCGCATACGAGGGCGACACTGAAAGTTTTTAGAACTGGCCATTTGTAAACGATATAATAAAAAAATAAGTTCAAATGTTGAAAATGGAACTCTTTGCCAATATTATTGTGTATGTAGTTTATTAATTTGTCATTTGGTTATGATTTGGCGGCAAATTGAAAATTGTCTGTATCACGTCAGCATGAATTTAACGCGAGAAAATTTTCGTACAATGATTTTTTATGACTTTCGATGTCATTTAAGTCAACAAGAAAGTTATGATAGCTTTCAGGAAGCTTTGTGCCCGGTGGATACCTCATAATTTGACAGAGGCCCAAAAACTCCGTCGTGTTGATTGGTGTCGTGAAATGGTTCAAAGATTTAACGGAGGTGACTCAAATGCTGTGTTCGACATAATTACGGGTTACGAAAGCTGGATTTATTGTTATGATCCTGAAACTAAGCGACAGTCTGCTGTCTGGGTGTTACCTTCCGAGGAGTTGCCAACTAAAGTGAAGAGAGGTCGAAGCCTGGGAAAAAAGATGGTGGCCTCGTTCTTCGGAAGGACAGGTCATTACACAATAATTGTTTTAGAGGATCGAAAAACAGTTACTGCAGAGTGGTACACTAACAATTGTTTGCCACCGTACCTAAATAAACAGAAAAAAGGAAATTTCACAATATTTGTTACTTAACCCCAAAACTCACTACCATGCTTCTCTACCAAAGTACAAAATACACCAAAAAAAATTTACAAGTATTATGTCAAATATATTGTTTTTTTTATTATGAGTAAAACAAATTAAATACATGGAGCTTTCCATTAAACAAAAATAGAAAAAAAGACTGGATTAGAGCGAGTATGATAGTATGCAATTATGGACGCCCCAGTAGTTTGTTTTCTGCCTGGGTGATAGAACTACAATATACGTCTGCCATGAAAATTATATATGTCAAATAATATTATCAAGAATATATATATAAATTGCAGCTTTATAGAAATAACGTAAATTATTTAAAAAAATGTACTTTTCAACCTATCTGCCATGACCTTGAAACCGTCATAGGTGTTTGGCAATGTTATTTTTCGGTAACTTTTATTGAATATTTCAAGTTGTCAAAACGGCAGACTTATTAAGTTAACGTTTTTTTCGGTCATTTTTTTACACCTGTCACATCTTAGCGTCTCTATAACAACCGCCGGTCAAACTAAAGAGTCGCCATTTCATGTACCTTAGGTATAGGGGACTAACTGCAAAACACGCGAAACTTATTGAAATACCGTAAGTCTGGCGCTCACTGGCTCTTAGACTACAACATATAAAATCCGTAAAATTAGTTTTATTCCATGTATAGCATTCGTGTAAATATAAGAAATCGTTAACATTCGTACGCTTAAGATGCTTTTCATGAAATTCTTTTTCAGAGTTTGTTTTCCGAATAAGCTACACATTTTTTACACAAATCCTGTTTCAGGACATACAACTTTAATTTATAAGACTTTTTCACATCCCACTAAAATTTTTTCTTCTCTTTTTATCTTTTTTTCTTTTATTCTATTTGTTACTAATAATAGTGTAACTATTATCAGTGACTATTATTAGTCAACTGATAAAATAATTGTTAGTTCACCGTGGTCAAACCAATTCTTAGAACGTAAGTTGTGCCATAGCAATAATGCGAATGTGACACATAGGTTAATTGACCATAGCCCATCAGATACATACTTTGTAGTGAAAATGATACCATTAACAATTCACGAATATGGCACAATTACATAATAAGAATATTAAAAATACTTGGGTAAAAACACGAATAGACTCAATATTCGCATGTTCACAACCGACTTTGAGGACTTCATAAATAATTAGCCCTTAGTAGAATACCTTATCTGCACTTTGTAAATTTACCATGGTGATTGATTTCTATTAACTGTGATTCGCACATTTACTGTTATTATATATCGTAACCTATAATAGATATAGATTTGTAACTTTGCCACAGTATGTATTACTACATTGGGGGCGGATAACGCCAATAAAGAGTTTTAAGCGAAAATGACAAATTCGCAAGTTTGCCATACAGTGGCGGCGTAGTGGGGATTGACACCCAGGGCGGTTTTCTATCAAGCACCCCCCAAAATAAAACAAAAATCTGCTAAACATGCTTATGGGACTTTATTTTGCTAAAATATTCTATTGCATTATCAAAATTTACTTTCTTGTCCTTTTCGATAGATAAAATGAAAAGGTTGGTTAGTAGCGCTTGGCTTCATTGTGGAGAAGTAAGAATTTATTAACTTGAGTTTTGACAAGCTTCTTTCACATGAAGCTACCGAAACACAAATAGTTAAAAAAATCTTAGACACAGTGCTAGATTCAGAACAGACTCAGAATAGCCCCATTTTACAATGAATATGAGAAGCTCCAATGAAGCCCATTGAACCGTTTCTTGGGAAGAAATGCTGGTGGCTCCCAAGTGGTGCCTTAGTCGTAAAATTTCTAAAATTATGCCTCGTATAGTGGCGGGTAAGAATACTCACTACCCCATATCTTCCGTAGGTGTCGTAAGAGGCGACAGAGGAAACTGAGGCAGAGGATGGGCAGCAGCATCTTCTGATACAGCAAAACAAAATAAAAACTGCGGTTGCCGACCCGCTCGCCAAGCGTGGCAACTATGGCAATATACCCCCATGAACAATGAAACAAATAAACGGCCCCAGTCCCCGGCGACCCCGCTATTCCTGGCTACGGTGGCGACCAATGGTAAAGGCAGGGCAGGGGTGCTAAAATCTCGGTGGAGGTTCGGTTGCCACCTACGACGGCTCGACCTGGCAACTTATAACGCACGCACCTGAGGACTGACGAGAAGATCCTGGAGCTGGAAGAAGAGATAGACAAGTTGCGCTGGAATATTATAGGATTATCCGAGGTCCGAAGAGAGGGGAGGACACGGTAATCCTCGAATCCGGCAACTTGTTCTATCACCGAGGGCGACCATCTGTCCCAAGGAGGTGTCGGATTTATCGTCCACAAGTCTCTCGTTAACAACGTTGTAAAATTGGGAGTGTGTCGACGAGGGTTGCGTACCTTATACTCAGAATAACCAAACGGTATTCGCTGAAGGTCATACAGGTTTACGCACCAACCTCGGCACACCCCGATGAGGAGGTGGAGGAAATGTATGAGGATATCTCTAGAGCCATGCATTCCTCCAAAACCCACTATACGGTGTTAATGGAGACTTCAACGCAAAACTAGGCACAAGAGAGAACGGTGAGCTGAAAGTAGGTAAATTTGGAATAGGCAACGGAACCCAAGGGGCCAGCAGCTGGCCGACTTCATGGAGAAAAAGGGACTTTATGATGAACTCTTTCTTCCAGAAGCGGCCCCACAGGAAGTGGACCTGGTCTGGCCCCGACGGTTCGACAAAAAATGAGATTGACTTCATTATGACAACCAGACGACAACTGTTCAGTGATGTCTCAGTGATCGCGAGGGTGAAAACCGGCAGCAATCACTGAATGGTGAGAGGCACACTGAACCTAAACGTTGTTGGAGGTCACGTCTAATGAAGTCAACTCCGTCTCCCTCGTGCTCTAATCTAAAGTCCCGAAACCTTTCAGCTCGAGCTACGAAACCATTTTCAGTGCCTAGAAGATTGCAATGCAGTGGACGATATGAATGACAAGCTCGTGGAAACTGTCCATGCGGTCGGAGCTAAGTTTTGCAAGACCCGCCGCAGAAGAACACAAAACTCTCCAATCACACCTTAATCTCTTGGCTGTTAGACGGATATGAAGCTGCAGTCTTCAGTAGATTTGACAGCATACAGGCAACTGAACAGACAGATCTCCAAATGCATGCGGCGGGACTTACGCAACTTCAATGCTGCTCGTATTGAAGAAGCGATCGAGCGGAACCAGGGCTCCAAAGTCTTTGTTAGAGATCTGTCTGCCAGAAAGAGCCAACTGTCAAAGCTGAAGACCGAGTGTGGCAGCGTCGTTTCCGGGACACCTGAGATTTTGAGTGAGATTGAGAGGTTCTATGGGCAGCTGTACACATCATCGTTGGAGCCACACGCAAGTGTGAGTAGCGATCCAAGAGCGACACTTATCCGACACTATTCCGATGATATCCCGGACGTCAGTCTGAGCGAGATTAGAATGGCTCAGCACCTTAAAACGGCAAGGCCCCAGGCGAGGATGGAGTTACAGCGGAGCTTCTGAAAGCGGGTGGAAAACCGGTACTTGAAGTCCTTCAGAAGCTCTTTAATTCCGTCCATGGTGATACACCGAGCGTGGAACAGAAGTGCGGTGGTCTTGTTCTTCCAGAAGGCGACAACGCTCTCTTGAAGAACTACAGACCGATTTCCTTCTGAGCCGCGTCTACGTGCTGTTTTCGAGTCATTACGAATCGTCTCACGCAGACTCGACGACTTCCAGCCTCCCGAACAAGCCGGTTTCGAAAAGGCTTTAGAACAATAGACCACATACATACCCTTCGGCAAATTGTACAGAAGTCCGAAGGTACAATTTGCCACTATGTCTGCATATGTGGACTATGAAAGCCTTTGATTCCGTCGAAATTTGGGCGGTGCTGCAATCCTTCAGCGGTGCCAAGTTGACTGTCGGTATATCGAAGTGCTGAAGTGCTTGTACAGTAGGGCTACGATGCTATCGAGTACAGAACAGAGTACGAAACCTATCCAACTGCAGAGAGGTGTAAGTCAGGGTGACGTTATATCTGAAACTCTTCACCGCTGCATTGGAAGACGTTCAAGCTTCTGGACTGGAAAGGATACGGTATTAACATCAATGGCGAGTACATCACTCACCTTCGATTTGCCGACGATATAGTCCTTATTGCGCAGAATCGCTGGAGGACCTAAGCACTATGCTCAATGACCTCAATAGTGCCTCCCAACGGATAGGTATTAAGATGAACATGGACAAAACAAAGATCATGTTTAATGTCCATGTCACACCTGCCCGGTAGTTGTTGGGGCACTAAGCTCGAGTTGTTGACGAGTATGTTTACCTGGGACAAATAGTCCGACTAGGTAAGTCCAACTTCGACCGAGAGGTCAATCGACGGATTCAACTCGGCTGGGCAGCGTTCGGGAGATTACGACCCATCTTCTCGTCAGGCATACCTCAAAACTAATTCTACAACCAGTGCGTGTTGCCGGTGATGGCAACACACTGGTGTAAATGCATTATAAATATGACATATGGAACTGAGACGTGGTCCTTCACTGCTGGCCGTATGAGGAAGCTCAAGGTCGCTCAGCGAGCTATGGAGAGGGCTATGCTCGGGTTTCTCTGCATGATAAACTTCGAAATGAGGATATCCGCAGTAGAACCAGAGTAACCGACATAGCCAAAAGTTAGTAAGCTGAAGTGGCAATGGGCCGGCCATATAGCTCGAAGAACCGACAACCGATGGGAAAAAAGGTACTCGGTGGCGGCCTCGTACCGGCGGACGAAGTGCAGGGCGTCCCCACTAGATGGAGTGACGACCTGGTAAGACATGCAGGAAGTCGATGGATGCAGGTGGCTCAGGACCGTGCTTTGTGGCATTCCTTGGGGCCTATGTTCAGCAGTGGACTTATGAAGGGCTGTAATGATAATGATGATGATGCCTTGGTAGAAAATTCATCGTAGATTTTTGTCAGATTTGGAACTATTACTCGAATATCTTCTTCTGGTGACGTTAGCAGAGTGTTAGGCTGAACAACACAAAATGTTACGAGAATATTATCCATTGCTCTGTAACGATGGTATAGTTCTGGTCCTCTGGCAATGTTAGTCCAGTATCTCGCGCCATTTCTCCTGGCAAACGTTTTCGAAATCTCTTCCTTCCTCTTCTTCCTTTAATCGAAATGTCCAAGTCCTCACATTTCGAATAAAAGAAATAGAAGAATTTGAATAAAAGAAATAGCTTTTCCCACTATTTGAATTCATTGGCTTTGAAGAATTTTTTTTAGAGCTAATATTATAATATTTGTGTATAGTTGGTAGCTATTTATTTATTTATTGGTATGTCTTTGCGGAATAATTCTTCTGTAAGTATTCTCTGGCTGTGCGAGTGAGTTGTCGTTGTCACCCCTTGGATCTTGTCACCCGGGGCGGACCGCCCCCACCGCCCCATTACGCCGATGTGACGATAAATGCACTTTTTTACAGTTCAATGAACATCGATGAGCACGACTGTTTCCTTCCTTCGATCCCCGGTCGGGTGTGTTTAGTTTAGTGGTTTAGTTTTATGGAATGTTAATTGACAATTAATTTTTTTATTAGTTTATTAAATGTCTACAAAACGATATTGATTCCTATTATATTTTTTAATTTTGCGTAATCATGCCGTGGATGTTTTATAAGCAGGCTATTTTAAACTCTATTTGGAGTAAGTTATTTTGTTTTGTCGTCACATTATATTGGGATCCAACGAGTTTCGGTAAAATTTTCCCCTTGCCACGAGATAACAACATCGCATTGACCTTCAACTTGCACTCGCTGCCGACTCTTTACCAGACCGACATTACTTAGCTACGCAGAGTATCAGGGGAGTACCGGACTGCGTCGGTGACAATTAGGCGGTTCATACATCCACGACTATAATTAAAAATTGTGTGAATGGTTGTTTTTATTTCATTTTTAAGGTAATTTTTTAATCCTATATAATAAGTAATAAATAAATTAATATTGCTTTATTTTTACCATTTTCCTTCCATAAAACAACAAACTACTACTATAGTATTTTTTTATAGGATAGAGTGACAAACCAGCACACAGTGCACCTGATGGTAATTGGTTGCTGTGATTTATAGACATCTACATCTATCCTCAATAAAGATTCAAAATGCAGATGCGTTGTCAGCCGTGAGGACTAAGACGGAATGCCTCTTTTCCAGTAAAAAGGGTCTCCGGTTCTCTATACACTTACCATACAAAACACAGCAGTGTTAAGCTGCTATTCTACGTTGGTATTCCGTATAGTAACTTTAATATTACTATTATTATGTATTCTGCTGGTACTTGTACAGCATCGATAGACATTGTGAGATAATTCAACTTTTCTACAAGGGAAGGTTGTATTAGGTACCTGTGATACTTAGTCAAGCAAATATACAAATGGCATATTGTCAAATACCTTAATTAAATAATAAATAAATTCTTATATTTATTCAATAAAACCACTTTTGCCGATTTCATCGCGTTTAATTATTCTATTTAATTTTAATTCCCGACGTCACTTATATATATAGTATTATTATTTGTGATAATACAATGTACTAAACGCAAAAAAGTAGCGTATAATATAGGTAAGTAAAGTAAAGTATAATATAGCGCAAAAATGGTAACTTTTGGTGATGAAATAATATTAAAGTACATATACTTTATTAATAAGGTGTAGCCATTGTGTTGAATTTATCAAATGTCAAAGCACGAAGTCACCTATCAAGAAATATCAGCGGAAGAAGCTTGTGGTAAGCCGCAGAGATTTATGTGATATATAACTTAGGCAAAAAGTTTGTCTTCGGCATTTTACAACCTAGTGAGCATTTGCAAAAAGACGAGGTTTGTGTATAATGACTTATTATGCTATCTGCCGACCACACAGTATATCCTTTTTGCCTATACTTGTACAATGAATATTGCATTTCATCACGCGCCGGTGGCCTATGTTGCTCTAAGCGTTTCATGGTCGAATAAAAAATATAAAAGCAGAACGAAAAATTGGAATGTGTAGTATTCGCGTAAATATAAGAAATCAATATGTGAAAAATTGGAATGTAATTTGTCTTAAACATGGTGAATATGTAAATAGAAAATTCAGTGATCTTGAATAAGTATCTCTTCTACCTTTGTGAAAGTAGGCAGTCTAAATTACTTATTGTGGTTTTTAATTTCCAATAAGCACTTCAAAAGAGCAGACTTCAGAAGTAACCTGCTGAGGTTATTCCTTCATTCCTCCAAGCTGTGAGTTGCGGCTTTGAAGTCGGCTGCTGTTGCTGCGTGCTCATGCCCCTCAGCCCGTTGCTCCAGATTCTTACCGGCTTACTGTTCTCTAAACCTACTTCGGACTCTCCCCTGTGAAAGTTTATTAAATATCAAAAATATTTTGTGTTGATTTACTGTACGTAGCCTAAGCTCAGTGACTTAACATGCTTAGGTTTTGTATATATATTCACAAAAACAAAATTGCGAAGTTTAAAAAATGGTAAATTAGGTATTAAACTGCAAAAAATGGTCAGTTCAGTGATATCATTTGACCTTTTTAATGTTTGGTAAAGTTCTCAGATTTACTTGCTAACGTAGTGATTCTGTGCCTCCGAGTTCAGACTAACTTATAACTTAACTAGGAGTCGCCCGCGACTTCGTCCGCGTACAATTTCTGATTTCCTATGAGATTATGAAATTTTCTTGCTGCAAAAGCCCTACCTATATAGAGGCTATATAGGTAAAGCTTATGCAAGTATTTATTACAAGTTGATGATCTAGTAATGTTATGTTATCCAATCGAGTTTTAAATATCCTTAAAGGCCAAAGTAATCACCGGATGTGCTCAAGGGGAAACGGTATTCATACCACGAATACTTAATACCATCAGAATACCCTTTTGAGTTTCACATTCCACGCTAATTCCACAAAATATTGTGCATCTTTTGACGACATTTCTATTGCTTCCTTGTTTTTGGCCTACATGATTATAAATAATATGTTTTTAAGGAATGTTTGTTTTTATTTAAGGACCTCTTTGTATACAACATTTGTGGCACGGCTCTTGTGTGTTAAAATCACCAGACTACTTGCTGCACTTACTCTCGAACAGGCCACATAAAACTGTCCGTGAGAAAAGCAGCTCTCCCTTAAGTCTAATCGAATCATTTTCAGTGACTGCCCTTGTACTTTATTAATGGTCATAGCGAAGCACACTTTCAGGGAAATTGTAATCTCTTGAACTCAAAGGGGTAATCTGATGGTATTAAAGGTATTCGTGGTATGAAAACTGATTCCCCTTGCGCACATCCGGTGATTAATTTTGCCTCTAAAACATTTTTATGGAGAGCTGTTATTTGTAATCTGGTACCATTGCATAATTTTGGAGGTTTTAAGTTCCTCAATAACATAACTGGTGCGCCCAGTTTAAGGGTTAGAATATGAGCTGGAAGGCCTGCTGGATTAAGGGTATTTAAAAACTCGACGGGATAATTTACTGCATCATCAACTTCTATCACTGAATCCACAGATTTATAGCTGATCTTATATTCTTTATATATATTTCTTCTAGATATTTCTTCCCCTTCAAATGATTTTAGCCCATCCACCCATCAATGTACCATTTTCTCTTATATCTCTCAATGTTCTGCTGAGATCCTCCACGGCTCCTTTATGAGCCATAGTGCACTCATCCCATACAATAAGTTTTATTTCTTTCAAACCTTGCGCCATTTTACTCTGCTTTAAAATGTTGCATAGAAGTGTCTCTACATGCATCAAACTTAAGGGCAATTTAAATGTAGAATGGGCTGTCTTACCACCATCCAGCAACGTCGCTGCAATACCGGAAGAGGCAACTGCCAAAGCTATTCTGTGATTTTTCTTTACCTTGGCTAATAATAAATTTAAAAGAAATGCCTCCAGGAGCATCCAAAAAAATATTTGGCCAGTGCCGTTCTCTATATTGTTTAAAACTTGTTTATAAATTTGAAAATGTTCTTCGGTTAACGCCTTTTCTCTGTTAGATACTACTTCTGCCAATAAATGTTTGTCATAGCTGATCTCTCTGATATACTCTCTATTTTGTATCACATCTCCGTGTCTTAAAGGTTGAGGCAAACCATAGTTATCTAAGCGCTGCCCTCCTAAGGATAGCACAATGTCTTCTATATAAATCAGACACTTATTATAAACTTCATCCATTATCTGAAGAACATTCTCTTGCAAATCTGATTGAACTTGACGCTTTATATCCTCCGACAGACTGTCTTTGTACTTCTCCCATAGACTGGATGCTTCTGTTAGTTGATAGAATATTAACAAAACTGAGAATAGTTTTCACAATTTAAAAGGACTGTCACAAAGAGCAGCTTCTTCCATAGTGGCATCACAGTGTTTATCAACATAGAGCTTTATACGCTGACTGGTATGTGGGATATATGACACCAACAACAGTTTTCAAATCTGTGAATGATGTTGGCCCTCGAATTTCATGAAGAAGAAGACGCAGATAATAACATTAGTGTAGTATATATATAGCCCTCACGACTATATATATTAGAGTTAAGTTAAGAATAAAGGGGAGTATAATTAAAGTTCTTGTACAAGCAACACGTCTCCTATTTATTAAAAACCTTCAACATTACATGGCGACCCTGCCAGGCGGTGCGCTGCGACAATGCACGCGCACCGCCGGGGCCTACTACATAAAAGAAGAAAAAAAAATATTATAAGAAATCTAAATTAAATTATGAAGGGCTTGTTAAGAAGATTGACAATAAAAAAAAAATAACAAAGAGAACATAATACCGGATGTGACAAATAAAATTTAAATTATGAATATAAGAAGAGACAACAATTTTACTTATATTTAAAGAAGATTTTTGAAGACCAATTTAGTAAGACAACCAAGAAATGACAAACAAAGAAGAAATGAAGAAAGACCTGAAGAAGAAATTATAGAAGAAGCTCTAGTAACATTGCTATTAAATCAAGATTGACAAGTTTCAAGAAAGAAGATTTCAAGATCCAGAAAACATCTTAATCAATATTCCTTCAAGATAAGAGTACCAATTTTATCAAAAATAAAACGAAAGAAGAAAGAAACGTGCCCAACCACATCGGTGAGCTAACAACATCTTTGAGTGCCAGAGCAGCAGAAAGAAATCAGAGTACAACCAGCGACCAGCCAAGTTCCGTAGCAGGTACAAGACATACTTATCTCGAAAGCGCCGAATGTAATATATACATATATGTGTGTCAAATTATATATACATAAACACTCACGCCTGTCACCCAGAGGGTAGGCAGATATTGTACTACGGACTTCATTTGGCACGATCCTGACACATCTCTCTGCCTCCTTCACATCTATATACCTACGCATACACGCTCGTCGGTTAAAGGTACTCTTAATTTGGCCCATTTTAATATAATTACTATATTATTACTTAAATAATGTTATACACAGTTCTGGGGAAAGAAAACTTTTAAATCATTAATTAACAAGTAGGAAAAACATTAGTACTTATTAATAGAAAATTCAAAATGATGTATTAAACCGCAACAATTAATCGGTAAATAACCACTTGTTAATAATAATAATATTCTTTTTGCAACAATATGGTTGTACAATGGTGTTTAAGTATAATTTAGTTTTACATATTATATTATAGTAGTGTGCAAATATTAATGGTCAAGTAACTATAACAATATTTATCGAAATTTTAACAACACATAAATTATTCAATATTATTCAATTTATATGGTAACTAATTAGTTATGTAACAGCGTCAGAGGAAATACCAACGTAAGATTGTTATTATGGCTCAATGTCATATACTATATTCTGTTATACTATATACATATATTATACTATAATTATATGTTGATATGACCATTAATTTGTATATTATATTGCTTACTATAGTCAAATCCAAAGTGTGTAGATAAGCTGTTATTATGTAGTAATGTAATAGTATTTTTTTTCTTTATAAAAGACAACGAAACCTAAAATTATGTTATCTGCTTAAAATACAATTGTCTTTTCTAATGTTAATAAATATTTTGTTAAACAAACTTTAGCTGTGTACCTAATAATGTATTCTTTTTTTTATATAAATTTCTGTCTCAATTAAGATAAACATATTCCTTAGAAGTCATGAAATAATGAATTTTCGAAATTATAAATAACTTAAATAATAAATATTTATTAATGTACCTATGTAAAAGTATTATAAAAATTGCATGTAACCATCTATATTAGAGGTATAAACTATTAGGCAAGATAAATTAATTTTATTCACGATATCATTTTAATGCATTGTTAAAACTAGGTACCATTATACGACGTAATCAAAAAACGTTCCCATAAACGTACTCAGAAATTTAAAACAAAGGTGTCACAAATCGCTTACGCGGCTGGGATCGCAACATGTATTTTGATCTGTCTATTGTTATGTTAACGAAAATGATTAGGTACATTGCTTTGCATTGACTTCTTTGTTCTGGATATCTTAATATGAAATGTAACAAACTATTTTCGGTATAATATTGATTGAACTATCAAATCATAAACTTTTATCCATTACAATTTATTATTTTCTGGGAAAATAGTACAGTAATGCCAACTTACTTGTGTGGATTATGAAAATAATTACTTCATTTAATATGATTTAGAAACTCATTATACTATGTTTACAACTAATTAATTTAAATTTTGTTGTGCCCATAATATTGTGAGCCTCAATCCCTGACTGACAACGATATACCTACCTAAATATTATATGAGACTATGTGATATAAATTTGTAATGCCTGTAAAATTATACCAGATGTCCGCGAATTTCTCAAATATTTACTATATTGCCTAATAATGTCAAATATGTATGTTGTATGTGTGCATGATACATCATACCAAATCTATTGTGACCTTGAAATTACTATGGGACAGGGGGATCTGGCCACCCGACGTACCCATAGAATATACCTGTTTTGACTTTTGTAATTTATATTCTTATTAGATTTAAGTTTAATTTTGATTTTATAGTTAAAAAAAAAAAAAAAAATGTAATCATTTCTTTTTTATTTATTTTTTGTCGGTGGAGGTGTAGTAGTATATATATAGCCCTCACGACTATATATATTAGAGTTAAGTTAAGAATAAAGGGAGTATAATTAAAGTTCTTGTACAAGCAACACGTCTCCTATTTATTAAAACCTTCAACATTACAACATTCAGAGTTATTAGGGTGTACTGTATACACTCTGCCCCGAGCTTGATCCCTTTTTACTTCTGGCCAACCATCGACGTTGCTTCCACGTTTCCGCCTTTCAAATTCGTTACTTTGCCACACAAAGTATGAAGGCATTTCAATCAAAAAAATGCTATTAGAGAAGTTTTTTGTGGGTTGTTTATTTTGCCAGCTACATTGTTTTTCTCCAGACAGCTTCAGAGCTGCTTATATAGCGACCACTTTCGTATAATTTTACTTCATCATTATCATTTTCAAGAACAAATGATGCCTGGTCAGATCCTTTATTCACATATTTACATATATGTTTAATTGATTTTACGGAGCTATAATATTCTATGTTTATATGAGCAGCAAAAGTCCGAGATAAAACTGGATTATAAGGTACCACCCATCGGATGTCTAGGGTTACACCATTGTTGTCAACCGTGAAACCACCGTCTATGGGACCTCTTCACCTGTATTTAGGGTAACCTTCTTCACCTGTGCAAGTTTCTTTCAGAAGAGTTGGAGGGTACTTTTTGCTACAAATACCACCTTTCATACATGGGGATTTGTTGATCAAATTTCCGCAAGGTAAATGGATCTTATTGGCTTTGATAATTTCACAAAGGTCGGGATCTTCTTCAGGATCCGGTATTTCGGCACAAATGAGGTTATCTATACTGGCAGGAGAAATGCGCTGCTCTAGCCACAGCAAAATATGGATATGAGGTAGACCTCGCTTCTGCCATTCGACAGAATGCATATAGCAACGAACGTTTCCAAACAAATTTCCCTTTTTTAGTAGTGCCAATAATACTTTAACTTTTAAATGAAATACCCGTGCTATAATGTCATGTCGATCCTGTGTTTTCTGACCAGACAGCAATGCATCTGCAATATCTTTCCATCGAGGATTGCATGTTAGTGTAATAAAAAGGTCAGGGCGACCGTAATGGCGGACATAGGTCATTGCATCCTGAGTCTTTTCGTACATATATCGAGGTGATCCAGTAAAAGACGAAGGTAGTACTAGCATCTGACCAAGTTGAGCAATATGTGTGTACGTATATAATTATACATTTATGTACACCCTACGCAGTCTAGGGGCTCGTGAGTTCGATTTCGGGCACGCAGCTCTGACTTTTCGGAGTTATAATTATGTGCGTTTAAGCAATTAATATCACAAGGTTCCACGGTGAAGAAAAACATCGTGGGGAAACCTAAACGCCTGAGAGTTCTCCATAATATTCTCAGAGGTGTGTGAAGTCTCCTAATTTGCATTGTGCCAGTATGGTGTTTATCTGAGGGAAGACCTGCACTCAGAATTGAGCCGATGATAGGTTTCTGCTGCTGCTGCTGTTGATGATGATGATGTTGATGATGATGATGTTGATGATGATGGTGATGATGTAGTAGTAGTAGTGGTAGTTATATTTATATCCAAAACTAATTTGGAGTCATCTTGTACCCTAACCCTAAAATAAATTACTTACCAATTTTCATGGATATATAATTTAAAAATGCCACAATTTGGAAAACTGTGAGACCCACACCTACGTTTTTAGAGTTACGCATACAAAGGGTGCCAACGGACCCTATAACTAAGTCTCCTCTGTCCGTCCATCCGTCCGTTCGTCTATCAGCAGGCTGTATCTTATGAACCGTAATAATAACAAATTATAAAAATTAAAAAATTAAAGAGATATGGAGACCTATATGGGACCTATATATTAAATTTTGTTTATGCGCGAGCTACTGTTAAATATCCTGTATAATCCTACATCTATACTTATAAAACGAATTGTTTTGTATAATGGTACGGAACCCTTTGTATGCTGGTCCGACTCGCACTTGCCCACAAAATACGTACTTCTTTTTTAAATCTAAAGCCACTATACCAAGTTTCATGTATATAACTTGAAAAATGACGGAATTTGATACAAATTTCCAACCCCTGTTTAAGCCTTTTGGGGGTGGAATCTTCGAAAACTGTGAAACACATACTTCTTTATTTTAAATCAATAGCTAAAATACTGAATTTCGTGATTATAATTTAGAAAATTACGGAATTTCATACAAATATTCTACCCCTATTTAAACCCTTTGGGGGTAGAATTTTCAAAAACTATGAAATACATACTTATTTGTATTTAATCGAGTTTCATATACATAAATATTAAAAAAAAATGTAAAATACTTACTTTTTTAATCAAGAGCCAAAATACCAAGTTTCATAAACATAACGTGTAAAATGACGGACTTTCATACAAATTATCAACCCTTATTTTACCCCTTCGCAGGTAGAATTTTCAAAAAGTGTAAAATATGTACTTCTTTTTTTTAAATCAAGAGCCAAAATACCAAGTTTCATAAACATAACTTGAAAAATGAAGGACTATCATACAAACATTCAACCCATATTTAACCCCTTTGGGGATAGAATTTTCAAAAACTGTAAAACACATACTTCTTTGTTTTTAATCAAAAGCCAAAATACTAAAGTTCATATACATAACTTGAGAAATTACAGACTTTCATGCAAACTATCAACCCCCATTTTACATCTTCGGGGGTAGAATTTTCACAAAATATGAAATACATACTTATTTGCTTTTAATTTAAAGCCTAAATACCGAGTTTCATGGATATAACTTGAAAAATGACGGACTTTTATACAAACTTTAAACTCCCATTTAACCCACTTGGGGTTCGAATTTCAAAAAATACTTTCTTAGTGCTCGCCTAAGTCATAAAAGAAACCTACTGTCAAAATTTCAAGTTTCTAACTTCGGTGGTTTAGGCTGTGCGTTGATAGATCAGTCAGTCAGTCAGTCAGCCAGTCAGTCAGTGAGTCAGAACAAGTTTTTTTATAAGAATAGATTATGGGTTTGGGGTTCCAATCGAAATCGAAGTCAATATTTTGGCAAAAACAAAAGTTGCCACACTTGGCAGGTGTGTTGGCAACGACAGTAAATTTTGAGTTGTTATCGGGAAGATACTGCTGTACATCTCCTGTTTCCTTCCAAGTTGCCTTCGCCTCTTACGTCACCCACGGAACGATATGGAGTAGTGGATATTATTACACCGTTACTACAAGGTTTAATTGTAATTTAAATTATTTATTATTGATAATCTCAATAAATCTATAGAAAATATTTTTTAAAATTAATTTCCAAGCATGTGAAGGTACCTAAATAATGTTGCGGTAAAGTGGTCATTATTACCCTATTCACTAAAGATAGCTAAGATATAACGCAAAACTTACGTTGACTAAACTATCACCTAATCTTATCCCGTGAGCATTGTAAGAGGCGACTGAAACAGCGTCAAAGACATTTGTCGGTCGCAGTATCAGACGCATAGACTATCTATAAATTTATACTATCTTTTTACCCGCGGCTTCGCTCGCGTGGGCTTCAATTTAGAAACATTATTATTACTCCGTTGCAAAATTAACAAAATTGGATCACTTGTAGAGTCACCTCGGTATATGTGTCTATGTTGGACGAATGGATAATTGAAATTTAGCAATATAATATGCTACAGAAACACAAGTGAGTTTATCAGAATTGATTTAATATCATACGTCTAGCAACACCTTTTTATATCGGACATGTCTTCCGATGTGTCTACATGAACGGTAAATTGTCCTGGAATCAGAAATGTGTTTTATTTACGTTTATTCATAATTAAAGTAAATATTTATAGTTTTGACAAAATAATGTTGAATTTCATGGTCTTTTATTAATACACGGCATAGTGTTTGTTTGCGATATTTGATTCAAATCATTGGCCCCATTAAATATTGATTGGCACTATAAAATAGATGCCGGTATTTTTTACATTCGAGTAGACTTTGAACTTTCATAAATGTCGTGAACGGGAGTAGAAATATACAGAATATGGGTAGCAGCGTCTTCCTGATTACAGCTTAAAATAATAAAAAGATGTAGTTGGAAACCCGCCTGCCAAGCGTGGCAACTAGGGCAAATATCCAACTTATTTGGCAATCTATGGGAAAAAATATGAGTAGTGTCGGTGCGGACTGAATTTGGGTTGCTTACGTACTAAGAAATTTGCGTTTCGATCGGTTCGATTACCGGCATTGACAGATGACTTTCTTGATTCTATTTGTGCAGTTCCATTCATAGTTAAAATATAAATAAATATTTTTAAAATTTGCTGTCTTTGATATTTATAGTACTTTTTCGCAAGAGCCTCTTCATTTACTCATGTGAGTTATGAAACTGGGACTGTCACAAGAATCTTAATATGCCTGAAAATATGAAAGCTATCTTAATACACAGTGTGTTAATTTTACACTTGATCAAACGAAATGTGCGGATACTAGATAAAAAATTATCGCTAAAAATGGAAAAAAAAAATTTATGTAAACTATTTAAAAAGTAAAAGCATTTTAATTTTTTTTTTGGTAAAATTCCATCCTTCGGTTTTAAATTATTTTCTCTTTAAGTAAACGGTGTATTTTTTCAAAGTAGTTTTATTTGAAAGTTAGAAAGATTAACTAGCAATAAAAATTAAAAAACCTACGATATCAAGCAGGAAATTTGTCAAAAAATAAAAGATAATTTTTTGTAAAAAATACTTTTCTTTTAATTTTTGGTATGTAACTTCAAAACTAGTGCGTTGATTACCTTTTAAGCATGTTTTATTAAACTACGTAGCTTACTGTACAAGTTCTCCAAAATAACATGCGTTCTATCTCTTTTCGTTTTAAAATAATAATCATCAAAGAATGCCATCGGTATGTTGATTTGCGCTTATGCGCCGCACCTACCTCTAATTTGAACACCCTGGTCGAACAATAGCAGGTAAAGATAAAAAGAGATAGATCAATGAAAGGCGAAACAAGTGAGTGAGAGAGTGAATTGTCATTTGAATGAGATTTGGGTCTCGTTCTCGTAAGGCATGCAGGCAGCTTTAGATATTTTAAACAGTTCATCTTGTAACGTTACTTAATTTGCACGTTGAATACGCTCACCATTTTTACGTCGTTATGCCTTCTACGATAGACTCATTGTCTGCTCGTGAAGTAGCTGACATTCATTACATTTACGGGTTTTGTGATGGTAACGCTCGCGCCGCCTCTCGAGAGTATCATCAGCGATTCCCGACAAGACCTACCGTTGACTACAGGGTTTTCTTAGCAGTACATCGAGAATTAAGTGAAAATGGACTGCATCGCCCACATCGTGAACGTGCTCCTACTGTTCCGGTGGATGCGGATGAACAAGTGTTGCGTTTGGTTTACCAAGACCCCACAATTAGTACTCGACGAATAGCACTCCAATTGGGGATTAATCACGTCCAAGTGTGGAAAATTTTGAAAAGGAATGTTTGTACCCTTTCATTTCGAAGAGTGCAGAATTTGCACGAGCCAGATTACATCGGAAGAAGTGTTTTCTGTTCGTGGCTATTGCGGCAAAGACGATTAGTCCCGAACTTCTGTGACCGTATTTTGTGAACCGATGAGGCAAATTTTAACAGAACTGGAATCACAAATTTTGAAACCTTCACTTGTGGATGCCGGAGGAAAAAATCCTTAGCAGTTCGGCCAGCGTCCTTTCAAATCAATTTTCGATTAATGTTTGGGCTGGAATGATAAGTGATTACTTAATCGGACCATTTATTCTTCCGTCAAGGTTGACAGGCCCAGCTTACCTAACATTTCTACAAGAAGAGTTACCTGACCTGATGAGTGATGTGGATCTACAAACAAAGAGGAGGATGTGGTTTCAGCATGACGGCGCTCCAGCTCACTTCAGCACCATCTTGCGTGATTATTTAAACGAACGATACGGAGACAGATGGATTGGACGAGGCGGACCAGTAGCGTGGCCGGCATGAAGCCCTGATATGAAATCGTACTGTATTAAAAAAACAGTACGTAGTGTGGCATTACGTGCAACTGTATGTATGGATGAAAATGGTGGTCATTTGAAAATTTAATAAATTAAATCATTTTCTACGGTTTTTGTTTTATTCCATAATTTTGTCAATTAAATCATAATTAAATCACTTTTGAATTTTGTGCTCAGATTACCTACCTTATTTTTAGTGATTATCTTAACAACGAAAAGAGATAGAATGCACAGTAAGCTACGTAGTTTAATAAAACATGCTAAAGGTTATCTCAACGTACTAGTTTTGAAGTTACAGACCAAAAATTAAAAAGAAAAGTATTTTTTAACAAAAAAATTATGTTATTATTTTATCGACAAATTTCCTGCTTGATATCTTAGGTGTTTTAATTTTATTGCTAGTTAATCTTTCTAACTTTCAAATAAAACTACTTTGAAAAAATACACCGTTTACTTAAAGAAAATAATTTAAAACCGAAGGATGGAATTTTACCAAAAAAATTTAAATGCTTTTATTTTGAAATAGTTTACATAAAAAATTTTTTTCGATTTTTACCTATAATTTTTAATCTAGTATCCGCACATTTCGTTTGATCAAGTGTAAAATTAACACATTGCATGACAAACTGTTTTACAAGTCTCAATAAAAGTTAAAAGTAAAAAAGCAACTTACATACATCTTACAACTGTGCACAGGGCTCTTAATTACCCATAGTACGAAATAGCGGTTTTAACGTGTCCACGAAATTTTTTTTAAAACTATTCAGACGTCAAAGTTTCCCCTCGAAGTTATTCTTCACCACTTCATTGAGCACGTGGAAAAAAGCAAATAAAATTTCCTTACCAGTTCCATTGGCCCTCGCGTACACTTTTTGTTCCTGTGCTATGAAATCTTACAGCGAGCTACACGGCTCTCGTATTGTATTTGTTTAAACAAAAATGAAACTAATAAAAACTGAAAAGAAGCTTTCGCACGATTGTGGACCAAATATAGTTAGTAATTAGTTATTCAACGATATCATGAACTTGATACAAAAAGATGTTGGTGAAATGTTGCTATGCCGATAGACACCCAAAATATTCAACTAAAGACCTTTTCTCTTAATCACAGTTTTGTTAGTCATTTTGCTAAAAGTGACACGATAAAAATCGATAGTGGCCACCGGTCTGATACCGGTATGTCACCCTCTGTACCAATGGAATATCCCACTGTTTTTGTTGGTTAACTTCCAGTGGAACATTTTCGCGGGGAAAGAGCGTTTGCCATGTCTGCCCTGCCACCGTAGCAAAGCACAGGTCTAATTTATTATTTAAAATTATGTTACATAAACTACTGACACTATGCACGGAAGCAAGGAAAGCAGGCAATGCAACGCTAGAAAGATTTCTCACACCAATACCACCAAATTTTATAGGTAAAGTAGCTTGAGTCCTGGCTGTTGTATTTAAAGTTAAATTTAGAATTTTTTCTATAGATATTTTAAGATTATTATCAATATCTTTTAAAATATCCGAACATTTCCGGACTGGACTCGAGCGGAGTAAGTATGTAAATCTAGGTACAAGGAGACAATATTTTAAAATAGTAAGCGCAATGTGGGGGCTTAATTTATACAATTTATCGACGTGGTTTAAAAACTGATAAAATTTTGTTTTTAAAACAGGTTTAATACTATCGAAAAACATCGGGGCACCTAGCAGGTATAGTGATTCCGTACTGACAGTTTTTATTCCTGGAGAAGTATGATTGAAATTTTGAATTAAAGTGTCCCTGTGAGAAGTAGATAAATTGTTGGAAAAAAATATTTCACATTTATTGCTATTTGATTCAAGACCAATATTTTTAAAATTTTGAAAAATATGAGTAAGATCACTGAGGACGTCATCTGCTCTACCTCCCAGTGTACTGTCGTCCAGGTACCAGACATTCAGCTTGGATTTCAAATTTGAAATAATGGGTTGAATTCCCAAACTGAAAAGTGCTGGACCTAGTGGGTCACCCTGCTGAACACCGACTACAGAATCGAATACATGGTTTCGTAAAACAAGTTAGTATTTTGACTATAACATTGCCAAACGTAGTGATAAATTTCGGGGTATTGTTAGCCACTTTTTCAGCAGGGTTACCCTATCGATAGAATTAAAACATTCCTTAGGTCAACCTTTACAAGAACATCTACATCAGAGTTTGTTAAAAATGTACGCACTGAATGTACCGCTGCCTCACAACCACCTCTAGTGCCAAAGCCTAGTTGAGTAGACTGAAATTTTGTCTTAAAGTTAGAGATTATGTGCTTGCAAGCTAATTTTGAAGTTAAGCGTCGAAATGTGGAACCAACGGCAATAGGACGGATACCGTTATCCTTTTTTTTGAAGGCACATAATCTTGCCCCATATAAGAATGGAATGAAATTTGGATTAACATTACCAGAAAGCATAAAGTTACATCATTTTGTAATATTATTAAGAAGTACTCCGCCGGCGTCACTGGCAGAAGCACTTACAAGATCTTTAAGATGTTGAGGTGTAATTCCGTCAATGCCGACAACAGAGTCATTCGAAAATGACATAATTGCTTCTAAAGTGTATTTTTCAGAAATTTGTAAAGGTTGCATAGAAGTCTTGGGAGGCAGCGGTAAACCTTGAGAAGGATTGACCGAAGGATGCTTCTGACGAAGGCTTTCAAGAGTTTCGACATTACGAGGAGCCAGGATGTCGTCTGAGAATAAAATACGGGATGCATTTTTTAAGTCGCCATCCATTACTTTTGACTCAACTACTTTTTTTAAATCAAATTTAGGACGTGGTCGAGATAAATGAGTATTAATTGGGTAATCAAAATTTTGAAAAAATGTCTCTTTAGTTGAGACGTAATTGATTTATTTATTGTTTTATCAAAATGAAAATGGAATACGCGAAAGTAAATAATGTTTGCCAAATCTTTTCACCATTAGCGAAACAATTTGTATACTACTTACTCACTCTACCCTTCCTTTCACACACACGCTGCTTCGTGTCGCCTCGCGCTGTGGAATTTCATATGCTTCAAGGACGTTATAATAATTTTAGTTTTGAGACAGTGCCATGTTGACAATCACGAGCGATAGTTCAATTGTTTTGTTTATTAAATTATTGTCGTTATAACTTGTTATTTATTAATTAATGATGTTGTTCTTGTTGTTACGTTTTGTGTTTTTGTTTTGTTTTAATAATGCCTAACGCGTAGGTACATTTATAGTGCTAGTGAATACGGCAACATGTTAATGTGCCTTGAAGAATCTCATAAGGCCACGGAGGATCGGTAAGCTGTTTCATACCTAATTTTTTTAAATAACTTAGTACTGAACTGATCTGAATAGGTACATAACTGAATACATCAGAATAATAAACATAATTACACAATGGATAACAAAGCATGACTCTAACCTTGTAAACATTTTATTTAAGTATTTTTTCATTAGCGGGAATCGAACCAGTTATTTGGTTTATTTAAGCTAATTTTTTTAAATAACTTGTTAACATTTTATTTAAGTATTTTTTCATTAGCGGGAATCGAACCAGTTATTTGGTTTATTTAACCTGTGAATTTGAATTAAAGTGGCTACGTGGAGACAAGCACAGTGGCAAAATAGTAGGTTAAGTAGATAAGTTAGGTATTTAGACAAGTGTTGTAAATTATTAGGTATTGTGGTACCATCGCTAGTTGCGGGCCGCGAGAATTCGGCGTTCGCGCGTACATTGACCCGTAGTCAGCTGATTGTAATTCAGTAATTCCACTGCTGGTTTTATATTTCAGTATTTTCATGATATTTTTTGTGAAATATCGTTTCAAATAACTTTAATAACATAATGGAGCGTGAATAAAGTTAATAAAACGTTGAAAAAGATTTTTTCCTCGGGTTCAATTTCTTTGTGACCCATCATCATAGGTATCCTTAGTACTATCATCTGTCTTCGTTTTCGGGAGCGTTTCAAAAATACCCTGTATAATCTTTCGCTTAATAATTTAAATTCTTTAGGTATTTTATTTAATATTTTTACACACATACTCGTATTAAGACAATTTTAAAATCTAAATCGGTTTAGAAATAACAGAATTCTGAGGTAAAAACATTAAAAAAATACACCGAATTGAGAACCTTCTCCTTTTTTGAAGTCGGTTAAAATTAAACAGTACACGATGTGCTTATTGTATTCGAGCAAATTAATTGTGTTTAATAATATTCTTAAATTTTATTACTTCTGCATTTTTGTACCATTAAAATATGTATAATAAAGTTATATTAGTACCATCATTATCGTGTTTATTTTATTCCATTTATTATTCTCATAAAATACGTCTTCGTACGCAATACGTAATCTTTATTATATCGATTATTTAAAATTAATCAATAAAATAGTGATTTGCACAATTTGATTGCAAACGCCAGAAACTGGTATCACTGAATGGCGCGTGGTGTGACGAGCGTAGGCACATTCGACTCGCGCCCACTAACATAATGACCTTGCTTCACTTTAACGCTCGTGTTTTGTACTAGACTGCGCTTCTACACGTAATAATTCTATGGTTTAGTTGTTAATATCGCCAATAAACGATCTCTATTCATTGATTTGGTCAAGCTATCTATTGATATAGTCAACAAACAGTGTTAAATTTTATGAAATGCCACCATTTCACGCAATGATCGATTACTTTATGATATTATCAATTCTAAGATCTGGCCAATACATATATAAAATATCTTTATTTAAACTATAAGGATAATGAGAGTTTTGCAATAATTTCAGTTTTTATCAGTTTATTTATAGATAAAAAAACTAATACGTACTAAAACTTTTTATAGATTAGATTAAACTTAGAAACATCTCAGATTTTATGATTTTCGATAGATGTCACTATTATCTATTTAAGTAGTAATTAGTTAGGTACTATAAAATTTATTTATTCCTACTAAAATGAAATAAAAGAACTGAAAAATGAACGCTAGAATTTTTAAATCAATTATGAATTTAATTATTTAAAGATATAAATGTAAATTATTTAAACTATTTAATTTATCAGAAACTGGAGGCAAAATGTTAAAACTTTTTGTATTTTACGTTAGGTGGCACTGTTTTGAAAAAGTGAAACGTAGATTGTCGGCGTAGTTAGACCCCGCCAATTTTAGACCGATTTCTGTACTACCAACATTTAGTAAAATTTTTGAAAAAATAATTTTAGACCAGATCTTAAGTTTCTTTAATATTAATAAATTGCTACATAAAATCAATTCGGTTTTACAAGGGTCGCTCGACAACCGACGCTGGAGTTGAGCTTATTAAACATATTTTTGTGCATGGGAGAATTCGGAGGATGCTTTAGGTATATTTTGTGACCTTTCCAAGGCCTTCGACTGTGTTCACCATGAGACATTAATCAGGAAGCTACAGTACTATGGTGTCAAGAACACAGCGCTTAAACTGATTATTTCATATTTAAGTAATAGAATGCAGAAAGTAATTATCAATAGTAAAAGTTCTTCCGGGTCACCTGTACTAATGGGTGTCCCTCACTAAATCATAATCATGGTATAGTATTATTTGCTGATGATACTTCCTTGATTTTTAAACTTAAACGTCAATCATTTAAATGTGACGAAGTGAATAATGCTATATCGAAATTAGTGCATTGGTTTAACGTTAATAATCTACATTTAAACGGAAATAAAACTAAATGTATTAAATTTACAACAACGAATGTTAAAAATCTGGGTACCAATGTGTTTTTAAATGGGGAAGAAATGAGCCCTGTTGAATCCACTGTTTTCTTGGCATCACTCGACGCAAAGCTTCAGTGGGGCCCCATATATCAAACTAGCAAGCAGACGAAGTTCTGCAGCCTATGCTTTAAAAAAGATTAGAGGTCTCACTAGTGACGAGACAGCTAGAATAGTTTATTTCAGTTATTTCCATAGCATAATGTCTTATGGGATTTTGCTATGGGGAAATGCGGCTGATTCATAAACTATTTTTGTTTTACAGAAAAGGGCCATTAGAGCTATTTACAACCTAAGACCGAGAGAGTCTCTTAGAGATAAATTTAAAGAAATAAATATATTAACTTTGGCCTCTGAGTATATTTACGAAAATTTAATGTATGTTCACAAAAACAAAGGTAGTTTTAGTAAAAAAAGTGATATAGATTCTGTAAACACTAGGAACAAACACAAGCTAGTGATACCAGTTTCTCGACTCCACAGAGTCAGTAATTCATTCTTGGGGCAATGTATACGCTATTACAGCAGGGTCCCGGAAAGTGTACAGGCTCTCTTTATTACCAAGTTTAAATGTTTTGTTAAGCTGAAACTGTATAAAAAGGGTTATTATAGTATAAATGAATACATGATTGATAATAACCCCTGGGAATGAGGTGGTCGCTACCAAGCAGTTTCTAAAATAAATTTTGTACTTAAATAGTTTGTACAACCATTAATGTAAAATTTACTTTAAAAAAAAAGTCCCGCTGGGTTTGTTGCTGGTTCTTCCCAGGACAGAGGTTTTTTTTTCGAACCAGTGGTAAAGTAAAAAATGACTTTCAATAAGAATTACACATGTAATCTATATTGAATAAAAAATATTCTATTCTATTCTATTCTATTCTATTCTATTCTATTCTATTCTATTCTATTACGCAACATTTAAAACTAATTTAAGGCTTTATTTATATATTTATATGTTATTTATTTAAAAAATCATATAAAATAGAAATTAACATCTTGAGGGAGGAAAATACTTACCCCTTCTTTTTTTTAAATTCCGTAATCGGATAAAAAGTAGTCTATAAGTTGCCCCGGGTCCTTAACTATCTATATACAAACTTTCATGGAAATCTGTACAAAAGTTTTTGCGTTAATCGCGAATACACAGACAGACAAAAACCACTAATTTGGCTTCAGGACCTTTATTTAGTCCCCTGGACTTGGTATTTCCAGAAAATATTAGAATTACAAACACGAATTTTCTGCAGATTTATTATCTGTTAAGAAAAAAGATGATGTCCTGAGTGACTGACCCTTCTATTAACGCCCAGCCCAAACCTCTTGACGTAGAAATCTGAAATTTAGAGAACTATTGTCTTTTATGACGTAGGCATCCACCAGAAGGATTTTGAAAATTCAACCCCTAAGAGGGTGAAAGTACTCTGTAAAAAAATGGTTATGCATTTAAGGGTTTTTCAAAACAATCTTTCACGGGTGTGTGTGTGGGGGGGGGGAGGGGTTGAGGTAGTACAAATGTGTATGGAGAAAAAATAAACTGTTTTTTAGTTTTAAAATTGATGCAAATACTCTTGAATTAAATAAATAAAATATCAATTTTTATATATCTAAAAACCTTTTAAAACGAGGGTGCAAAATTTGTGTGAAAAAATATTGTATTTAGACGTAGAACCCAAACCACTGGATGTAGAAGGGTGAGATTGGGACAAAAGCTTCCTTTTATTACGTAGTTATATTCCTTTTATTACATAGAATTAGGGTGTTTCAGTTTGTACAGCACTTTTTATCTTACGAATGGTGAAAAATTATTAAACGATTTTTGTAACTTGAAAATTGGTTTAAAAAAATTAAAATAATAAAATTAAAAAATGTGTATTGCACATTCCGAAAATCTGAAAATTTAACCATAAAGTGTTAAGACGAGTGTGTAAAGTTTGCGTGGAAAAAAATGTTTTTTAATTTACAAGGTGGTAGAATACCCTTTTCATTCATTCATTCATTACAACCCTTCACAAGTCCACTGCTCAACATAGGGTTCCCCCAAGGAAGGCTACAAAGCACGGTCTTCATCCTAGACAGTCTTCGTCCTCGACAGTTCCTGCATCCATCGACTTCCTGCATGTCTTACCAGATCGTCACTCCATCTAGTGGGGAGCCGCTCTACACTTCGCCTGCCGGTACGAGGCTGCCACTCGAGAACTTTTCTTCCTCATCGGTTGTTGGTTCTTCGAGCTATATGGCCGGCCCATTACCACTTCAGCTTACTAATCCGTTGGGCTATTTCGGTTACTCTGGTTCTATCGTGGATATCCTCATTTTTAAGTCTATCAGGCAGAGAAACCCCGAGCATAACCATCTCCATAGCTCGCTGAGCGACCTTGAGCTTCCCCATACGGTCAGCAGTAAAGGACCACGTCTCAAATCCATTATCCATTAGTCACTGGTAACATGCACTGGTTGTGCAATCTTGTTTACAGATTTTGAGGTATAACATTCGAGATGTGTTGCAAATCCCCCGAACGCTGCCCAGCCGAGTTGAATCCGTCGATTGACCTCTCGGTCGAAGTTGGACTTACCTAGGCGGACTAATTGTCGTACGTAAATATACTCGTCGGCAGCTTCGAGCGTAGACCAGACACAACAACTAACGGCATTGGTGTGACGTGGACATTACACATGACCTTTGTTTTGTCCATGTTCATCTTAAGACCTATCCGTTGGAAGACACTTTTGAGGTTAATGAGCTTGGTATTCCGGAAACGATGGTACCAGGTCTTCAGCTTTGACAGTTGGTTCTTTCTGGCGAACAGATCTCTGGCAAGGATTTTGGAGCCTTGGTTCCGCTTGTTTGTTCCGCAAATTTGTGGTGCGGATTGTTATTTCGGCTTTTAGTTGAAACTAGGAAATACGTGTTTGAAGATTTTTGGAAATTCCACCCCGAAGATGGTATGTAGGAGATGAAAGTTTATATAAAAGTATGTAATTTTTAAGTAAAATAAACCTATCCAGACAGTTGCCATTCCGTCTGCCAAGTGGAAAAACTCCCTCCTATAAAGCAATCTATGGGAGAGGCCTATGTTCATCAGTGGACTTTGATAGGCTGTAATGATGAAAACACAAGATAGTGATAGTTGAGGAAAGTAAGTACAGGAAAGGGCGGGAAGCGTTGAGTAGATTTTTTAAAGAAACAAGTGGTAAAATTAAAAATTTTGTACAACCGACTTCAATATAAATAAAATGAGAACATCATCAATGTAGTCGAAGTCAATTAAATACGCATTATTAAGGATAACTCAAAAACTACTGGTCAGATTTTGATCAAATTTATATGGGACTACATGATAAGCACCAGCATTCAAATTAAAAAAAGAATCATCAAAGTCGGTTCACCTAGAAAAAAAAAAACATGCGTGAGTGTCGTGGAACACTCGGTTGGAACGAAGTTCCTTTCGTAGTATAATATTATTGATAAACGTATTATATTACTGATTAACAAATATAAATAAATGAATTACTAGCGTCTATTAAAATCAAGCGTCATGTAATATAAAATAATATTCATGGCAAGATAAGAAAAAGTGCGAGGGAGATGGATATTATTCCATCTCGCTTCCTTATAGCCACCAAGGCCGTCTACACTACGTCAGAAGGGGACGTGACGGAAAAATCTTACACTTTTTCTCGCCTAGCCCCCATCCGTCAAATTAGTACCGTCCGATAAGGAACTTCGTTCCAAAAGTTCTAAGGTAACACACATTAAAAAAAATACAGTCGAATTGAGAACCTCCTACTTTTTTTGAAATTGGTTGAAAAAAGGCATTGAGCACAGCAAATATCTAGAGACAAAGCGTTTCAAAAGCGTACAGCTGTAAAAGATTTTTTTTTATAGTATAAGGGTGACAAACGAGCACATAGTCCACCTGATGGTAAGTGGTTGATGCGGCCCATGAACATCTACATCTATCATAAATACTCCATATTTATTGAAAAAGGAGGATGAATGTACTTTAGTAGGAAAAGAAAAATTCTTAAAGCGGTTTTCACCTTTCATAAAGCCTTAGTATTACCTTAAATCTGCGATCATTATTATTCCGAAATATTAGAGAATATTTCCATGTTTCAAGCTCAAAATACAGAAAAAACAAATTTCTTGAGCTCTCCGTTTTATTTCTTTTATGACTTTTATGACTGTCTAGACGTTACAACTTGGAAAAGCTAGTTATATATACAAAAGAACCAGATGTGTCGTATATCGGATACTGCCTCTATCAACCAGTTTTTATTATTTTCGCAAAAAATGTAGGCCTGTGGTACTTACCTGCAAGATATTATACAGTTAGATAATTATATATATATATATAGCGGGCGCTGTAATGACATAATTAAAAACTATTTATTCTTGGAGTAATACACTCATTTTCGTGATATATTATGTCGGTTTAAATATCTAAAGGTTGTTTGGAAATCGATTGTAAATAGGCATATTCGCAGCAGTGTGACTCTAGCTCGTAAGCTCGGGTCACCAACAAAGTCAAAAGTGAAAAAGATAATATTTGTTGTAGTGCTGGAATCATAATATGATTGTAGCTGCGCTATGTATTAAGATTATGATATTAGTAAAGAAACGAAATCAGACATACATATGCCACATTTGTAAATAAACTGATTTGCGGAATGCGATAATATGCGAATGGGCTTTAAAGAAACCACGAAATATATTAGCATGAGTAAAACGAGGAAAACATTGACGCGTTTATGAGTCTTTATGTTATTTTCTTATGCGACAAGAACTATGATGGCTTAAAATAGATAATATATATACTTAACTTTTAAGGTTAATTTACAAAACACATGGGCATTACATTACAAGGGCAATCATTGTTAAAATAAATTAAAAAATATATTATAGTAAACTAAATTAATAAATATATTATAGATACTAAGTATGATCTAAATGTATGTGTTTGCGTGTTTATATATGTGTTGTGTGTTTGAAATTTATCAATATTAGGTTTTCACGTGGTAAATCAGCACTTAAAATTGCAATTAACAATTTCATTGGTGCCGGCGGGATCGAACCCGGGTTGCTCGCGTACTGTGAAACTTACAGCGAGCGCTAACCATCTGAGCTACCACGGCTCAATAAATTTACCACGTGCTCGGCGGTGAAGGAAAACATCGTGAGGAAACCTGCATGTCTGAGAAATCAAAAAAATATTTCGAAGACATGTTTCCTTGCCCTAAAACCCTCCCAGAAATGAGAGGAGGCCTGTGCCCAGCAGTAGGACGTATATAGGCTGTAACTTTACTTTACTTTTTTTTAGGTTTTCACTATCGCCCACAGCAGTACACACTTCTCCCACTAACTTTCCGGTTGGCTGGTAGAAAATGCCATATCGCATTAAGTCCGCCGTTTTTAACGTTAGTACAAAAAAGTGTTGAAATAAAAAAATTGTTCATATAAACACGAAAAAATATTGTGTGAATGGTACATTTTGCTCCTGCTGACAAATTACATTACGTTGCTCTATAATTGCTTTTAATGAATTGCGTGATTTGCTTATATATGCGGTCTAAAAGATCGCATATCTAAGCAAATCATGCAATTCATTGAGTGTAGAGGGCTTAAAGGTGAACTATGCCAAAGCAGGGATGGATCATATTGATTCCAGTGATACTGGTTTCACAAGACATGAATAGCTGCTCCCAATATAACAGTATGCAGGTTATGGTGGCAAGTAAAAATTTACATATTCTCACACTAACAAAGAAAGATAGACGGAGCACTGCGTACATTTCAATTGATGCCGAAATTATCCTCAACTTCTTGATGCACGTACGCACACATCTTTCTTCTTTCTTTTTTATCAGCCCATAAAAGTTGACTGCTGGAAGCACAAATATTATGCACCTTTAACCATTTGGTTGGTGACAAATGATTTTAGATTCATATGTGTACGTAAGTGTGTGATCTTACAATATGTTGAACACATAGTTGCATCACGGGCCACTGGCGGACCGGAGGGGAGTAGCCATACGCAGGCGTTCCCTCTGTCAAAGCATAAGTAGTATGCGTACATGAAAACTAGTACTTTCAATAAATTAAGATATACAATAAGTATTTCAAAAGTAGTTAAGTATTATTAAATAAATATATTAAAAATATGTAAAATATTATTAAATACAATATCATCATCATCATTATAGCCCTTCACAAGTCCACTGCTGAACATAGGCCTCCCCCAAAGAATACCACAAAGCACGGTCCTGAGCCACCTGCATTCATCGACTTCCTGCATGTCTTACCAGGTTGTCACTCCATCTAGTGGGGGTCACCCTACACTTCGTCTACCGGTATGAGGCTGCCACTCGAGAACCTTTCTTCCCCATCGGTTGTCGATTTTTCGAGCTATATGGCTGGCCCATTGCCACTTCAGCTTACTAATCCGTTGGGCTATGTCGGTCACTCTGGTTCTACTGCGGATATCCTCATTTCTAAGTTTATCATGCAGAGAAACCCCGAGCATAGTCCTTTTCATAGCTTGCTGAGCGACCTTGAGCTTCCTCATACGGCCAGCAGTGGAGGGCCACGTCTCAGTTCCATAAGTCATCACTGGCAACACGCACTAATTGTACAGTCTCGTTTTCAAGTTTTGAGGTATACCTGACGAGAGACTTGTGAACGATAAATCCGACACCTCCTTGGGACAGATGGTCGCCTTCCCGGTGATAGAACAAGTTGCCGGATTCGAGGATTTTACCGTGTCCTCCCCTCTCTTCGGACCTCAGATAATCCTATAATATACCAGCGCAACTTGTCTATCTCTTCTACCAGCTCTAGGATCTTCTCGTCAGTCCTCAGGGTGCGTGCGTTATATGTTGCCAGGTCGAGTCGCATTCATAAATAAATACAATGTATTAACTGATAAATAATACAAATTATTCAAAATTCAAGGTAGTATTCATAGATATTCACAGTTGACCTTGCATTACAGTACGTATGGCTGAGCGCTGCGCGCTCACCACCCTCTGTCACAAAAACGGTTGAGCGCATGAAAAAATGTTTCAAATAAAATTTGTCACAATTTCTATGTCCCACAATTTTTATAATAAATGTTAACATAATTGGAGCAATAGAAACCGAGATAATCACGAAAAACAGTTTTTTTTACCTTTGACCTTGGATAACTTACGACGCAGACACGAGATTTGATTTTTGAGACAACTTTTAGAACGCCAAAATGAAGAAATATACGAAAATTCAGCTTATTATCTCTCATTCCGTGGTTGGTCGCTAATTTGACTATACTCTGTTGGTCTGATGATCGGAGGCGCAAACTTTGACATCGCATTTTTTACGTGCCTTGATTTTTACATTTGTCTTAACAAATTACTATAAAAAACGATTTGAGCTTTTACAAGTACTAAAACTTATAAAAACTATTTTATCATCTACAGACCAATATAATGTGATTTTACCATCAACAGACCAATATAATGTGAATTTGCTGTGTATTTGAATTATGTTCATTGTTTTGAACTAGATTTTATCTTTAAGTTCTGTGAAAAAACAATTGGATTATACTTGGCCTTAAACTCTAAAACACCAGTTTTTTTTACATACAATAGCAAAACTGACGCAATTAATCAACTAAGTAATAATACGAGTATAGCAATATTATATAAGTAAGTAAAACGTAGGAATTATAAATTAAAACTGGCATGATCTTTTGATGAGACTAGAGAATCTTTTTGCCCCATCGGCTGTCGGTTCTTATTGATACTTTGGACTATGTTGGTTACTGTGAAATTTATAGCGAGTGCTACCACGGTAAGGAGCATTGCGGCGGACTATTTTGTGCCCACAAAAGACTACAGGTAATAAGGAGCCGGTGTGGAATCGTGAGACGTTTGTAAGCTGCTACTATACTGTTTTACTTTTAATAAGATTTATAAAACCGTTTATTATTTATTAAGATAGCTTTCACATTTTCAGACATATATCAAAGAAATACAGGTTTATTTAAATTTTAGCTGTGACTAAAACTGCACTGATAGAATTTTAAATGTCACTTGTAAAAGCCGCTAATCGAAGCAGTCCTAAAATAAATTACATTGCACGTGAGAAATTCAAATTCGATTCACGCCGACACCACTCAATTTTTTATTGCTATTTCATCTATCGATTTACCACGTTTTCGGCGATGAAGAAAACATCGCGAAAACCTGCATATCTGAGAAGTTAAAAAATTTTACAAAATATTTTTATACAATAATAATGTGAAGTTCGTAATCCCTCGTTGGGGTCAGCGCAGCGAACTCTTTCTTGGCGGTATGCAGACTGTTGCTCTATTATTTCATTCATATTTTACATTTTTGTTCTCATTCTACCGTAAATATTAAGGATAATGAAGATAAGTATAAATCATCATCGTCATCATTACAGCCTATCAAAAGTCCACTGCTGAATACTGGCCTCCCCTATAGATTGCCAAATAGACAAAATATTTGGCTTAGTTGCCACGCTTGACAGGCGGGTTGGTAACCGAAGTTTTTATTATATTGAGTTGTTAACAGGAGGATGCTGCTACTTATCCTGATTCCTTTCCCTCTGTCTGGGAAGAAGATGCTCTTACGACACTAAACAATACTTTACAATAAATAAGATAGAGGTAATGAAATCCAACATATTAATGTAATATTAGTATTTAATCAAATTAAAATCACAGAATAAAATAATGACAATAAATACGAATGCCATTTTGAATGGCACAGATGTATAAAATTTGTCCAGGTAGTTTTTGTTATTCAGACGCGTCCCTATCCATGATGTCCCCAACCGCCGCCGTGACCCCAGCCACCACCGCGGCCATAGCCTCCTCCTTGTCCCCAACCGCCGCCGTGTCCCCATCCACCACCACCGTGTCCCCAATTATTTCCGCCCCAACCTCTATGTCTGGATTCTTCCGCTTGTAGGCCTTCTAGTTGAGCCATTATTTCATGCGGGTACGGTAGCGCCAAAGTATATGCCAAGCATACACACACCAAAAGAGCAATACATAGGACCTGTAAGGAAATTTTTATGAATATCTAAATCTTTTACGCTGAATATGTTTAGTGTAACAACATTACTGCCAAGAAAGGGGTATGTTTTTACTGTTTGAACTACGCTCTCTATTATTCCTGCAGCACGAACAGCTCAGCTTAAACGGGGAAGGAATACACTCGCACAAAATACCAGCGTGAAATAGCAGCAATGTTGTATGTTGAGTGCCGAGAACCGGAGACACTTTTAACTGGTAACGAGGCATTCCGTCTTATTCCTCAGGGGTGATAACGCACATGCAATTTAATTCTTAATTAACGATAGATGTCTATGGGTCACAGTATCCCTACCAGTATCCCTAATAGTATCCTTACCCTCAGATGAACTGTGTGCTCGTTTATCACCCTTACTTATATAAAAAATAGCTTATATCATTTGGTTAGTAAATTTTTTTCTACGTTTTTAAAAATAAATAAAATAATAATGTTTAATTAATGTTATATTTATATTCTGCCGCAAGTATATATCTACATAAATATGATGTAAACAATGAGAGTATGGTGACTTACAGTATTCATGTTGGCAAGTTTCCTTTAACAATAATGATGGTAGCTGTTCATGAAGTCCTATTTATACCGCTTTAAGATCAGAGCACTTCTGTCTCTGACTAAGCATTTCGACGTAAAAAAATAACCGGTTATGTATATCATTTAGTCGCATTATCTTCATATTATTACGATTAAAATAAATAAAGTTTTTTTTGGTAAGTTACAGGTAAAAGACTTAAAAACGTTAAGACATTATGTAATAACATAATATAATATATTATTACCATAAACACTTAAAGAGACTTTTAAACTAATATGTATATATATATATATATATATATATATATATATATATATATATATATATTCTTCGTTATTAGGTATAAATGAGGTCCAATAATGGACTTAGTTTTTGAAAATTTGTCGCTATTTTCAAACGTCTCACAGCTTTAGCACTTTTCTTTTCAATAAGTTTTTTATAATGACTACGTTTTGATTTGATATTTTATGTGCTTGTATCTGAATATATACTACATTTGGAATGTAACTTACATTATAATGACTTTTTTTACAATATCTGTTTCTGATTTCATTTCACATGAGTTAGAATAAAGAAAAAGTAATTTAAGACAAAAAAATATCAAAAACTTTCCTTTTTTATCCGCTAAAACAAACTTTAGGTTCTCCTCATTAAGGCACTACCCTTGCAACAAAGTGGAAGTTTGGGTTCATATGGAGTACTGTTTTTATCTCTGGGCCGAGGCACCAAAAGGACAACGGCTAGAATTGTCGATGAATGAGTTTTTTTGTTGTCGGCCTGATTCAATGGCTTTGGTCGTAATGCAAAAAACGATAAAACGCAAAGGAATAAATATAACATTAGATTATAATAATGATAATGGGCACTTACTAAGCATTATGGTAACAGCGATGCCTCCTCAGAGATGTTAATATATCGGTGCTGTGATGACCGAGATGGTATGAGTACCTGGCCCTGGCTGACCGGGCTGTGTGGGTTCAAATCCAAGCCCGAGTTATCATTTGTCCAAAAATACAAATTGTTCGTTTTGGGTCAAACTGTGTTTAAATGTACCTGTCTCTAACACTGCATCCTTATAACTTCCGTAGTTATTGCGTAAGCATTGCTCAGGCTACAGGTAGATTTCAACCTACGAGGAAGTGCTTGTTGTCGTCGTATACACTATTGGCACTATCATATTTTTTGCGACAGGTTCCGAATGTATTCAAAAGTCGTTCCACACCCGTATCGGCTAATAGGAAGATATAGTTCTTCTGTTCTACTAGGCATTATTGAAATTGTTAATTAAAAGTACATAACAGAAGACAGTTTAAGGTCTGTATCATATTTACAATATGTTTAATGCAACCGCAGAAGTACTAAAACATAAGTAATTAATTACTTTTAGTAAATAATAATTGAAGTAATTTTTTTCGAGGTTATTTAACATGAAAATAATTTAATGCAATATGGTAATGGGTGGCACCTAATAACTTCATATGAAACTTGTTATTTAGTCATAATTTAATATCATCACTTATAGTACACTAGCGATCTGCCCCGGCTTCGCACGGTTGATTTCTGGATCTTGACAACAAAGACACCTACCGGGTCCAATTGTAAATCTAAACCATTCTAATCAACTTTATCACACACACAAAATTTCATCAAAATCGATCTAACCGTTTAGGAGGAGTTCAGTCACATACACACGGACAGAAGAATTATATAATATTTAATATGCATTTATTATACATATAAACCTTTCTCTTGAATCATTCTATCTAACGATGTAAATTTTATCAAAATTTGTTGCGTAGTTTAAAAGATCTAAGCATACAGACGGCGGGAAGCATCTTTGTTTTATACTATGTAGAGATTTGTATTATTAATCAAGGTTTACAATCGCGATAACATTAGTATATTAGATACAAGGAAAAACTAAGGATGCATCAATAGGGTGAATAATGAGGTAATTATTATGCATAATTTAAAGTGTTTTGATATTTAAATTCGAGGACATGTACCTACACAACATTTTATTACAAAAATACTTAAGAATAAAAATAATATTTTAACTAAGAAATTATTATTTAAAACTCATTTATGTATATTAAAATATGTAGGTAAATGTCCTAATTTACAAATCAGATAGCAAAAGAAGCTCAGTTCGTTCGAAATTAACTAGGATTCGCGTTTTTGCTGAGAAATAACCACGGTCAAATAAAGAATGAAGCAGATTTTCCTAAAACATATTCATCAATTCGACGGCTCGGTAGCGTAGGGGTTAAAATCCATAGTCGGTTACACAAAGTAAGTTTACGTTTGTAGCCAATATATTTAACATTCAAAAATGATACTAGAAAACACAAATTGGGTAAAGGTGTATACCAGAACTGAGTATATTTGGCAATAGCATACATTTTATCCCGGTATAGTACATTTTCACCGCGAGCAACAACTAATTTTAAAATATTCTAAGAATCTGTGTTTAAGGGAGACAGAATATGTGGTCTTTATTCTCAACACATTTTCCAGAAACTGATAAAGTTATATTAGATCTATTTATTGACGATATTGTTGTTGTTATGTAATACTGATGACGTTTTTTTGTTACTTTTAGTTGTAGCGTTTGCTGGGAAATTGTGTGTGTATTTGTTCAGTTGTGGAAAATTACATATTTATAAGTGTAAGTAGTCTGAATTTTTCATAAATGAACTTGTTGGTTTAGATCTAACAGATTCATATTTAGTGAGGCTTTAGAAGTTTTCGTATTTTCTTTTTTAAGTGTTGGATGTATTTTTGATGTTGCATTTGAATATATTTTACCAAGTAACGTATGCTCTGTAGTGGTACGCGTCAAATGTTATTTCTCGATCCCATTATTGCTTGTCGGTGGACGTCTAGGATTAGTAAACGGACCAATAAAATATCCACATTCCAGTCTATCACCTCGTATTTGGCATTCATTATCTAACTCTGCCGTTTCCTTCTTAGTATTAAGTTCGCCTTTATTCTTACTGTACCCATAGAGAATCCTATCACCTTTTGATCACAAATAGTTTCATCGAAATCGTAACTGTTTTGTTTGTATTCTTTATATGAATAACCGTCTGAGATACTGTTCGATCGCAAGTTTGTACTTACTTGTTTTTTTGTACTTTTATGAACTCGTGCAACCTGTGCAAGCGAATTATTGGCTTCAAAAACTAACGGATCAAACAATATATAACCTATTTTTGGAGTCCCTTTCCACAATAAGAAATAATTTAAGTGTCACCAAGCACAACTGTAAAATAAAACATCTTGTATATTCAGGTAAATCACTTTGAACCACGCTTCAAGAGCGGAATGGAAGAATAATCTTGACAGAGAGTAAGATAAAGAAATATTTAAAAAAAGTTACCTCCACACTAAGATTTTGCTTGTTTACTGGTGTACCACAGGGTGGCGTGTTGTCTCCTCTCCTTTTTTCTGTATTTATTAATTCTATTACTTCACGAATTTCTCTCTCTCTACCATTTGTATGCAGATGATCTCCAAATTTACTCCCATACATCACTCCAGAATCTTACCAATGCCATCAATGACACCAATACGAATCTTGCTGCAATACTTGATTGGAGCAGGTCGTTCGGGCTTAATTTAAATCCCAAAAAGACCCAAGCCATTATTGTTGGAAACAGCACTCTAATCTCGAGAATTTGTTGGGATAACCTTCCACCTATTGTTGTTGATGGTGTTGTGATACCTTTTAGTAAATCTGTAAAAGACCTAGGATTATATATTGATCAGAATCTTTCTTGGTCCCTGCATATTAAGGAGTCCAGCAGAAAGATGTTTGCGGCAGCATCTTATTTACGACGTTTGCGTAACTCGCTTCCCATTCCTACTAGAATTTTACTGGCACAGTCCTTGTTACTCCCTATCCTTGATTATGCTGATGCATGCTACTCCAATCTTACTGAAGATCAATTAAATAAACTTGAGCGTCTTCAGAATTTCGCTATTAGGTTCATATTTGGCCTTCGCAAATATGATCATGTTCTGAGTACCGTATTAAGCTCAAGTGGCTCCCTATCAGACTTCGTCGGAATACTCATATTCTATCTCTACTGTACTGTGTACTATTCGATCCTAAAACACCGAGTTATCTTAAAGAAAAATTTGAGTTCATGGGCACAGATAAAGATCATTCCAGATTAGCTGATAAACTTATATTGCGAATGCTTGCTCACAACTCAAATTTTTTCATTCCTCCTTTTGTGTCAAAGCAATCAAATTATGGAACTCGCTTCCTTTAACAATTAAGAAAGCCCAAAGCATTGAGTCTTTCAAAAATATGGTTAAAGATTATTATTTAAATATGTGTTCTACTTAATATATTTTATTGTCATATCTACTTTTCTTGATAAGGTTTGTGTATATGATATATAGTTATAATGTATTACAAAAATATTTATAAATATGTATGTATTCTATGTATGTATATGTAAGTATATGTGTATATGTATGTGTGTATGTATATATGTATTTGTATGTTTATGTGTTTATGTATATATAATATTATGTATTTGATTATTGCATTGTCTTATATACTATATATACCTTGTACTATTAATATATACTTGTTTATCTACTATTTCTGCACACTTCTATATATTTAAATGAAAATTATCTCATTCACCAAGGTTTGCCTGGAAGAGATCGCTGTTTAGCGATAAGGCCACAATCTTGTACATATATTTATAAATTTAAGTTTGCTGTGTTGTGTAGTATTTTGTGTGCAATAAAGAGTATAAATAAATAAAATAAATAAGATTTTCTCTTGTATCGTGGGGGCAGTTTACATACATAAATTTTACAATGACAAACAGCCAGACCCGGAACAATTATTTGCAGGCCATACAAATACTTGTTCAGTGCGGTATTCAAAATCGCAGTCCCCAGCGCTGCAACTCATTGCTTAGCCACTGCGCCACGATAAAATTTTAATCGTTACGATTTTGACATGGGGGATTTTTTTTAAATCAAGTATTTTGGCTCATTGTGAGTATTGCTTGCAAATCGCACAAAACCATCAAAAACGTATTATAAAATTATAAAAGAATTTCATTAACTTTCATCCTCCCGCGTAAATCCTTCTCCCAATTTGATCCACGTCGGTACACTGAAATTGTTTATTGATCTCTTCGCAAGGCGAGTGGATATAGCCTAACTTAGTCGTTGACGTTTAATGCGGTCAAGTGGAAGGAGCTAGTACTGGGATACCCCGGTTTTCTACAGCATGCATTTCGGAGAGTGTGCGCAGGTATTGAATAACTTAATTCCTCCCTCCACTCCACCATCGGACAACTAGACGTTCGGCCAGTCTCCACCCTTTCGTTGTTGACTTTCCACGCATTTGAACTAAACGGTTTGCCACATCGTTCGTCATGCGTACAGCAAAGGAGTGGAATAAGTTGCCAGCATCTGTCTTTCCATGCGATTAAAGTCTGTGTGTCTTCAAGGCAAGAGTGAATAGTCTTTTGTTAAATCAGTGCGCTTCATCATCTTAAGCTACATTACCACTTACCATCATGTGGGATTGTAGTTAAGCACTGGCTTAGAACAGTAAAAAAAAACCGGTTTAGAAATGAGAACAGTATTCCTAATGAAGCCGTACCTGCGCTTTGTAAAGCTGCAAGCGGTTGTCCGCCATGCAATACCCTCCCGATTTACTGAGCACACTAAGCTTTCAAGAGGCGAGTTTAGCCTTGCCTTCCAAGTGACTGCGGAACTGCCCGTCACGGGATATGTCGGATTCGGCCAAGGATTTCGATGCTGGCTGAGACTACATGAGGAGTGCCTGGAAATTGAGACGATACGACAAGGGTTTCTTTAAGCGGTAAACGCGCTAACTTGTACGTTTTGGGGGTAAAACGACTACGGTTACAGTCGCCACCCAATCAGGAATTAGAGGATGCCTGTGCGAACCTGTGGGATGATTATATTATAGCCTATTAATAATGAAAAAAGAAGAGGAAGGGGATAGTGTCATGTTATATAGTTTCGACAAAGTGAAGAAGAGATTGATAATTTCTTGAGAATTAACAGAGCTCGTGTTAAATATGAAGAAGACTTATCTGTCTAGTTATTAGATTATAAATAAACTATTTTGATACTTTTCACAGTGAATTATAATAAAAACAAGGAAGTAACGAAGGATATATTAAACTCAACTGATTGATATAAATGAACACTAAGTAAATTACAATGTATTATACTGGTTTTAAGTCCGATGTTGCTAAATTAAACATTATTGATCCATGAACGCATTCTTAATAATTATGATAGATACATAATGATCTCGTGATCTATCCGTCGACGTACCTGGCTACTGTGCCGTCGGTTTATAATTTGAATCCTAGCTAGAGTCGGTATTTGTGCAAAACACAAAGAGTTTGTTTTTGGTTGGTATTATAGCAGCGTGGAGGGCGTACAGCTCCATAAATGTGAGACGTATTTAGACTGAAACTTTATTTTTAATGTTTTTTGATAAACTTGAATCTAAACACTATATGTATAGAATAGTATGAAACTAACGGATATATACCATATCATTGTAAATGCATTAATCTGTTAAATTGATTGATTGGTACATGAAAATTGAATTTCAGAAAATTAATCTTGCTAGCAGTTGTAACTAGTAGGTATCCCTACTGCAAATACTTTAGTATGTTTAATTATTGAAAGTACTTCTAAACTAAATGTTTGTTCTTTATTATGTACCTTAAACACTTAACCTCAGTTAAATCAAGTTAATCGCTTTTTATTTTTAAAATTTCGTACCTCAAAAGGAAAAAAACGGAACCCTTTTAAGATCACTTTGTTGTTCGTCTGTCCGTATGCCCCTTTTCTCAGGAACGGGTAGATGTACCAAGTTGAAACTACATAATATTACTTATGTAAATTATACTAAGGGTTGAAGTTTTTACGTCTCCAAGGCAGTCCCTTAGGGGCGTAAAACTTCAAGCTCAACGCATTCAAATATAAGCCGATTTATGTCACACATTTTGAGACTCGTAAACTAGCTCATCACAACCTATAGGGTAACCAATAATTCCCGCGATGGATGAACTATATAAACCAATTTATTAAAAAAATTATGTATATATATTTTTTTAAATACCACCTTTTTCATATTCTTACATTGTCACCCGATTCAAATTAATGTTCAAAATATAAGTCTCTAGCTCATCGGGATGTAAGTTTAAAATCAATTACAACGCGGTAAAAAACATGATAATAATAAGTTAAGTTAATCCGGAATCACGGCTTCAGTCCTAGTTACACTTGTTCATTTTTTTCTATATTTGGCGTTACAGTCGTAAACTACTGAACATCCATCCTCCTGTTGTATCTCCCACAGGAAGCGTTTTTTCGCTTATTGGATTGGCACCATCACTAGATATCTCGCACCTTTGACGATGTTTTCCATACTGGGCAGGGTGTTTGAATCTGTCATAAACGAGATCGTATACCGCCATTTATGGGAATATACGAGGACTTTCTGGCCTTATTCATGTTAGCCTCTCATGACATCTACACGGCGAAATAGATTAATGGATTCCATTACGCCCTTACCACATGCAAATTAATAAATTTTTAATGGCTTTTTATTATATAATAAAAATTAAACTTAAAAGTAAAAACAGACTTCTAAAAGTAAAAAATAAATAATAATAATTTCCACTTTACAGCGTCTGAATTGAAGAATTAAAGTTCTTACTTCGGAAGCCAGAAGTCAGCAGAATTATGTGAAAATAATTCTATCCTATTTAGTTTGTATAGTAAATTTTTACTTTTTATAAAAGCTTAATATTTTACCCATTTGAGTGGCCTAAGGAGTATCACCGTATCACAATTAAGCGTTTTTTTTTAAATATAAGAGTTGTCTTAAACGAGTTAAAAATCTTAACCATACGGCCTGCTGCAGTTCATGGACAATAAGACGACACCTTGTGTATCCTTTGACGGCTCAAATGGAATGTCTCACGGCCAGTTATTTATTATTCGCCAAATGAGCATACGAAAGCCTTATGTTTTATATAGTCAAGTAGCCTTTGTCACATTAGAAGAAGCATTTGATTGGTAAAAATTTTTGGACATACCGAAACTATCACTATTTTCATAATCCATAACAGCCAATCAAGTTCATTGCTGAAGATAGGCGTACCCCCATTGAATGCCTCATTTGGGGATATTGTTATTGTTGCCATGCTTGGCAGGCGGGTTTGCAACCGCAGTTTTTAGGTTTCTACGGACATCAACAAGAAACCCTTATAGTTTCACCATGTCCGTCCGCCCGTCAGCCGTTTTACTCAGAGATCCTAGGTTATTACTAATATTAAGCTGAAATTTTGCATAGTTATTAGTTATAGACTTTAATCACACCTACTAAGTTGTGAAACACAATCTCGAAAATCATATTTATTTTGGGTACCTCCCGGTGTACACAGGTGTTTTCGCATTTGTGGTGAATAATTAGCTCGTGAGAGATTCCCACTTTTAGATTTTTTCTTAAGTTGACGTTTAATAAGTTCTGATTCTTTCTCTTTTCAACGCCAATTTTTTTCAAGAACCATCCGTTCTTCTTTATCTATCAAATATTTTTATCCAGATTCAGAAAATTTTCAATTTCAATTTTCAAATTCTTGGAGTTATTAAGTATTAAGGACTTAAAGTGCAATAGTGGGAATCGAATTATAATTTTCAGATGTTTCCTTTGACCGACCTTGAAGAATAAAATAGGCTATATTATGCTGTTACCATCTTTCTATGCAGCTTATTCAATCTCAATAATAAAATAGTAGAAATTACTATTTGATAAATATGTACCTATTTATTTTAATCAAACATGCAATCTACAGTAAACTAATAAAAAGAAACTCGCACGTGGAGGAGTTGATGTTGTACATGCAGATGTCAGCGAATCAGGAATAGTGAGAGTGGCACTAATGGCATCGTAAGATGATAGTCTCATCTCGTTGGGTATAAATGATAATTGATGGCTCTGGAAAATTAGATTTAACATTGTACATTTTTTTAAGTGGAGATATCTGAGGATCATTTCACAACTATGACTAACCACACAATACACTATACCACATATTAAACATTTTACGGGTAGCACGGGGCATTACATCTTTGTCCTCAGGGTTGGTGACGCATTTGCAATCAGTAGCGGTTTGCTGGCCTTGAGATCGTAAATGACCATGGGCCACAGTTTACTTACCATTAGGGTGACTGTACGCTAGTTTGCCTTGTCCATGATATAAAAAAAAAACTTACGGAACAAATACAGTGTATTATTAAAGTTGGCTTGGTACCCTCGACCAATCGCCTTCTTTTGTTCGCCAACACTTGAAAGTCAGAGGTATGTAATCTGAGCAAATGGCACTGTTTCTTGTGGGAAGCCAGGTAAGCCTGTTATTACAAAAGTACTTCCATATATCCCTTAAACTCTGATTTTTAGGAAACCTACAAAAAATAAATAAAAAGGAATATGGTCAAAGTCCACACTTAGTAATTTTAATATAATGTATTACTCGTAAGTATTGTATTATATTTAATTTGATGCAATTTTGATATTAAGCTATATTATAATAAAGTTTACAGTATATATTAAATAGATCAGAAAACATAATCTCAATAATTTGAAATTAAAAATTTTGTACAACCGAATATGATTAGAAAAAAAAGTGTGATATCGACAAGACTCGGCTCCTCCCTATTTAAAATTACATTAGTATTTAGATGTTTGATATTTTGAGTTATGAATTTCATACATTTAGTTTTAGTGCCATTTACAAGCAAATTATTAACTTTAAACCAATTTAATAATTTAGATAAGGCATTATTTTCTTCGTCATATTTTAGTAATTATCGTTTTAATTTAAAAATTAATGAAGTATCATTGGCAAATAATACTTTATCATGGTTATCCCCTACTGTGTAAGGTAAGTCATTAATATATACAAGAAACAGAAAGGGGCAGAGAATTGAGCCTTGAGGCACGCTCATTTGTATTATCGACCCGGAAGAACTCATAACATTAATGACAACTTTTGGCATTCTGTTATTTAAGTATCAAATAATAAATTTAAAAGCATTACTTCTTATACCGTAATGATGCACCATTTGGTTTTAGACCAAATTTATCCACTGAGTGTGCGATACTGTCGCTGAAGAACATACACTGAGAGGAATACGCCAGTGTACGCGGTCTTAACGGTTCCCTCAAAGGTTTTCGATCTTGTCAGGTGTGATAATTTGTTAGATAAATTGCAAAGGACTGGTCTACCCGTCACGTAAATTAGCATTTTTAGCTAATGTTACGCTCATTATACAATCAGGTCAGGTCATCTATTACGCTGTCGGACGAGTATAGGTTAGAATTCGGAGTGAGGAAAGGGGGATTAACCTCACCTAGGCAGTTGAATCAGTTCATTTATATACTCGTATATAAAGATAAAAAAATCTTTATATAAATGAACTGATTCATAGACTTGGGAGTGCACGTGTCAGCTGCTCTATTGATGGACTCTGCATGAACGACATCAGTTACGTAGACGACATGGTGCTGCTGAGCCTGTCAGTCAGTGCACTCAGACGGCTTTTGTTCATGTGTGAGGTTTATGCGGAAGCCCACAGTCTAAATTATAATGTTGCGAAGAGTGATTTCATATTGTTCAAGGCGGGCACGAAGAAATCTAATTTTAGGGGTACCATGGAACTTTAGGGGGTGTTGCTTTTAAACGAGTAACTGAATTTAATTAATTCGGTCATGTGATTACCGAAGATTCAAAAGATTAATAAGGCATTGAATGAGAAAGGAGAGTACTGGCTGTCCGTTGCTGGTCCGGTGCTGGTATGCTGATCCACCGGTTCTCACGCTGAGCAACCGAGGTAAAACTTATTTTATTTACTAGCTGTCCCCCGCAACTTCGCCCGCGTGGAATTTACTACGATTTTTTAAATTTTTTTGCGCGGAACACTTATTATTTTTCTAAAATAAAACTATCTTAAATTATTGCTTATAACATCAGCTATCTGCCAGAGAAAATCAAGTCAAAATCAGTCCAGCCGTTTCGGAGATTAGCTGGTGCAAACAGACAGACAGACATACAAAAATTTTAAAAATTGTTTTTATGTTATTAGTACCATATATACTTTCATATGCATTTATTAAAAAGCTGTTATTTTAACATTACAAACAGACACTTCAATTTTATTTATTTGTATAGAGTAGGCCTATTGCCAATCCCTCTACACGTGCACCTTATGGGTCAGATATGCGCAGCGAGCATATAACACCATACGTACATATACAACATAATAATGCTTTTAGATTGTTTCTGGGGCTACTCACGTTACTGTAGGCCATCAGGTATGTTTGTTGATGCCCACATACATAATTTTTCCACTATCATTCGCAAAATAACTGCGACACTGATGCACGGGGTTCGTGGGAGTTTCAACAGCATTCTAAAAGTAATCAACGAGAAACTCGAGTGTGCTTTTTTGAGGCATTAGGTGCATGTGCATGTCCATGTACCCAGTGCCTCGTAAAGGTATCTCAGGTCTATGAAGTAATGTTTATTTAATTAATTACCTACTTTTACTATCATAGATTTTAAGACTTTTTCTCTGTATTTACAACAAATTATGGACTACATGTTGTGGGAGTATTTATAGAGTATTATTGGTAGGCTAAATAAATATATAAATGAAAATGATAAATATACATTAAATATAGTAACATAAATAAATAAATAATACATAAATAAATAGAAACCCAACCAGATGGAAGCCCCTGGCAGGGGAGACCAAACGACCGAGGGTTAGGGGGAAAGGGAAACAAAACGGTGGACGATGCGGGCGGTATCGAAAAGCACCGCCTTCTGCATTTGAGCCCGAAGCGGTCCGTCACGGAGTCCCAGTCACCTCAGAAGACGTGAGGCTGACCGGGATAAGCCCGTTCGCAGAAACGACCACGGGAATAATTTCGGTCAGCAGACCACCCCACATGTCGGTCACCTCGTGAGCCAATTTCAGATATTTTGTTTGCTTATCTGTTTCGGCTTTCAAGTGGTTCTCGTAATACGGAATGGTAATGTCGACCAAAAATATCCTTGACTGTGCCCGTTCCATCGGCACAATATCATGCTTATTCGCAAGAATAGTCCTGTTTGTGATGATGGCCAGGTCCCAGTAGAGTCTGGCGCGGTCATTTTCGTGCTCTGCTTCCGGCAAGTACTTATAATAAGGCAGTTTCCTATCCACGAGACCGTATTTCAGAGCGAGCTTCTGGTCTAGAATCCTGGCTACTAAGTTGTACCTGTGCAAATAATCAGAGTTAGAAAGCGCCGAACAACCGGAGATGACTTGCCTAAGTGATGCACCGGGATGGCGACAAGCTCGACAGATGTCGACGGTGCCATCCTTTAGGATGTATCTCCGATAGTTGTTGGTCTTAATAACCTGATCTTGTACTGCACAGATAAAACCCTCGGTTACCCCGAAGAGATCATCAAACCGTAGCTAGTGATGTGAGGCAAATGTATCTACGAAAGGCTCATGAAAAGCCTTGTAGAACTTCCCGTGGAGCTTCTAAAATCATACAAAATATGACGATTATACTTCGTTGCTGCATCCTAGGAGATTTAAAAACTATGTAGTCCGCTTTCTGTCGTACTGCATCATCACACGAATTTTAGATATTATTTTTACAAAAAACTAAATAATAATTAATAAAAAGATAGTCTATTGACTTTTGCACGCCACTGTCCGCCTGCCGTGCCGGCCGGGCGTTTCGATCATTCGTTTTCTGTGTGTTGCATCATCCGCGTGTGCGCCGCAACAAATAAGTTTTGTTTAGTTAAATTTAAGTAAAAAGAACAAGTGAGAAGACTGCTGACGAAATTAGAATTAAAATAAGGCGTTTAGAAAAGGAGTTTAAGTCTTGACGGAAAACCGCCAGATATTCCCGTAATAAAGGTTAGTTTTGAAACTTAATTTATGGTGCCTTTAACAAGTGACATAAAGATAATCTTTTAGTACGTGTAGTCTGCCAAAAAACTGTACATAAATAAAGTTAATGGGTGATTTTGTATCTCAGTACGTACATATTAATTAATAAAATTCAAGTTATTTTATTTCCTCAGTGGTGGCACGCGATGTCATCCGGAAATAATTTACTTACTTTCTTAATGCGGTTACACGTGACGTGATGTTACCCAAAAGTGAAGAGCTTATAATCGGGATTGTTTCGTTTATTATGGTCTGAATATATTATATACCATTATTTCCTCAGTGGTGGCACGTGATGTCATCCGGAAATAATTTACTTACTTTCTTAATGCGGTTACACGTGACGTGATGTTACCCAGAAAGTGAAGAGCTAATAATCGGGATTGTTTCGTTTATTATTTTCTAAATATATTATATACAATTATTTCCTCAGTGGTGGCACGTGATGTCATCCGGAAATATAAAACTTGCTTTCTTAATGTGGTGACACGTGATGTTATCCAGAAAGTAAATAATAAACTGGTTCAACCTTGTTCTATAAGATGCTGAATATAACTCTTGTAACGAGTATAAGGAAATAAAGTTCGACGCGCACGAACATGATGGTGGCAGTGGTTACTGTCAGAAAGGAAGAGTCGTATCGGAGCGCCGCTGGCCTAGGTCATTGATTGAGATGCCCACGCCGGCACCCCTCTAGCTTACAGCCGAGACTACTATCCTTAAAGAGTCTTCAGAAGGGGTCCGTGAATATTCACCATCTCAAAACGAGATAAGTGTGCTTCCCCAAAATCTTGGCAGCCCTTGGTGAAATAAAAACGTCGGAGGAGTGGGCAGAAGATCACTACAGAAGTCGCTGAATGTTGGGGTAAGATTCTAATAGAGGAGTAGGCGAAGGAACATAAGGAGAACTTGCTTATAAGAAAACTCATCCTAGAAAAAAAAACATTTTGCTAAAGTGCCAAAATTGAACGCCGAGGTCGTTGTCAGTAGACAATTCAGAACCAACAACAAATCGTAACAGGCAAAACCAACTAGGTTTTAGTATAGCAGGTTTAGCAAATTTAACGTCAGAGTTAATAAGTAAAGAAATATGCAAATTTGATATTAATTAAATAAATATCGGAGATAAATCAAATAAAATTAGACCTTTACCTTGAAGAAACAATGAACCGTTGACAAGTAAATATCCCAATGTTAGACAGAAGCTTTATTAATGTAATTCCAAGGTATTGTACGGGTAAACATTCCCTTTGGTGACAATTTAAGTGAAAACATCAAAACGACCAAGTCAATAGAGAAAAAGCAACCTGCATGTCAAAAAATTACAGTTCTCTGCTCCTAGAAAACCTATGGTCACAGGTCCACAGGAATACTCAAAGGCGCCCCGAGCGGGCAAGGAGTGGTGCTTGCAACCCATGCGCTGGCTCGGTACTACCCTACGCCTTAGCAGTCTGCCATTTGCACGGGGCAGTCAGCAGCACGTCGCCCACCACCACTCCCACCGCCGACCAACTGGCCGCAAAACTATTGCAGCCGCAGGGTAAAAATACCACACGCTGGCTGTATTCAATACTTCTTACACAATTGGTTAGACTAAACACCCTATCCCCAAATATTAAACATGGTAAAGGATTATTTATTAATGTTCCCAACTCGTAGAGCCAGGTAACCCGCCTGGTTCTAAGACCGAAATCTTGAAATCGATCAAATAACTTAAACGCCCAAGATCAATTGTGCCATTCAAGGATTCAAATGGTCAATTTATATATCTCTGATATTTCATATTCCTAAAAGTTACGGATCATATAAATTTATTCTTAATTCTGAAGTCACTTCAGTCTAAATTATTATCTAAAGATTCATTCATGGCAACAATTCATCTTAAATAAGTATTTTTTTTGGATACCGATTACAGTATATAAATACTCTAGAAAGTACTTAAGATTTCGTTTTAATATATTTTATATAATTTGTATGAATTTACTTGCCTCCCATCCGGCTTGTGTATAGCTCCGTCTTACGTTGTAAGAGTCATAAATTAATAGCGTATTTTGATCACGGCAGACGACCATAGCTCGTGCTTAAATTCAATAATAGATATTATTCTTTATATCAGGTTTGTGATAAATTAGAATAAAATTGTCTTATACCCATATAGTAAAACATGGAAATTTCCTGGAAGTCTATTGAATTCATAGCATATTACTTTAGAATTGACATCAGAAAAATGTTGTAAAAATGACACAATTAAAATTGAAATGATTATGATATGTCTTCCAAATCGGAAGTCGAAATAAGAAAAGTCGCTCAATTTCAAGGTACACTAACAGCTGCTTGTTACATGTCGAACCGTAGCTTATGTCTTGATATATATTCTAAGTGCATTGAAAAATATCTTGCTCTACTAGAACAGGTCATTTTCAACTAGAAATTTTCTCCGAAGCTCACTTTCAGTGTGAAGAATATTCTGCAACGGAGAAACAGTAAGCGGTTATTTTTCTTGACAGAATCTGGAATTTGGTTGGTTTAAACATTGACAGATCCTAGACCCCGTTAAGAATTGATAACACCACTGCCATATCTTACATTAACAGGATGGGTTTCCACGGTTCCACACTTAAACAATATAACTCGAGCAATATGGCAGTGGTGCGAACGAAGAAAGATTTTCATATTTGCGTGATATATAAAGTTACGGGACTATATTGAAGCTGAAAAAGCCTCGAGGTAATCGAATATTGATACAGAGTTGGAATTGCACAATTTTCATTTCTGAGAAACAAGTGATTAAGCTTGGTCAGCCAGAAATACATATATTTGCAGTTCGAATTTATGAAAATTTATTAAAATTCGTATCGTTGAAACGAGATCCAGATTCTTTAAACATTTTAATTATACTGAAGAGCATCGGAAAAAATATTAATGATGTGGCGACATATATAGCACCTTATTGGCTAAGTCACCCTTGGTTCCCGTTGACCATTTCTAAGTTACTATATTCCGGTCTTGAGAAAAACATTTTGCACTCTCCTTCCAGGACAGTGCAGCCTCTGTGGCCCAGCCTTACCCTGGTGTGCGCAACTTTATCTGCAAAGCGTTTGCCAGACAATCATTATATAATGATAGTATAACATAATGATTCAATCGTTATCCAATAACATGACGTGGAAATATAATACGGTGTACAATTTATGGTTTTCCATTGGTAAAAAAAATAACTGAGTGTTTTTCAATGTTTCAGTTTATATATTTATAAAAATTCTTACAACTTACACTTTTAAAGAGGTGCTAAATATAGCACGTTAAATTATTTCCGATCAGTTTATTCAATTATATTACGTACAGAAACTTGTGTTAATGTTATTGTCAGAAGATTTTTATAAAGTGTTTTGAGGACATGACCTAATTTACCTAAATAATAAAATTCATAGGATTTAATCCTAGTTTTATCCTACCTTTCTAAGAAAAACTTTAATGAATCATTTAAATATAAATATTAGGAAAATCGTAACTCTGCACGCGTTGTCTACTGGACAACGTATTCAGACGTTAACACTAATCAAAATTAATAATGTATTATTCAATGAAAAAGGTCTTCACATTGGTATATACTATAGACAAACTTTGAAAAACTTTAGCGCCCAATAGGATGAATCCAAAATTGATAATTCCATGTTACCACGAACAACCAGTTTGCCTAGTGAAAGCTCTTTCTGATTATATGAATAGAACGAAAGACCTACATGAGGAATTGGGTTCAGATATGTTAATTTTAACTATTAATAATCTACTAGAAAATCCCAGTGTCCAATCTTTAAGACGCTGGATTAAACAAATCCTTAAGGATAGCGACATTGATATCAGCGCTTATTAGTCACGTTAGAGAAGCACGCCGGTATCTCCATAGATGACATAAAGCGTAACTACAGTTGGCTATTCCAGCTGTTCTCTTTGTTTCACTAAGTTATGAAACTTGCCGTTAAGATAGAGCTTTGGTTAATACAAGATTAAATAGGACTGAATGATTTAGTCCTAAGTGTAATTGGAATTAATATATTTAAAATATTAATTAGTTTTCCAGAGCAATTGTAATTCTTGATGCATTGTTGAATTAAGTATACTGGTGATCCTTTTCTATAGAGTTGTTCTTTTTGTTTGGTTACTCTGCAATGGGGCACTAAACATCTACATAGTTTTTAAATCTCCTAGGATGCAGCATCGAAGTATAATTTATGGTTAATGGAACTTACCTTAAGTGAACTTCAACCAAAATTATACGAGTTGCTGCATCCGTAGAGATTTAAGAACCCAACCCTCCCTAAATTAAAACCCCTACTTAATTGCAGAGTAAAAAATTCGTAACTACTCTAAAAAGAATGATCGAAACGCCCGGCCGGCACGGCAGGCTGACAGTGGCGTGCAAAAGTCAATAGACTATCTTTTTATTAGTTATTATTTAATTTTTTGTAAAAATAATATCTAAAATTCGTGTGGTGATGCAGTACGACAGAAAGCGGACTACATAGTTTTTAAATCTCTACGGATGCAGCAACTCGTATAATTTTGGTTGAAGTTCACTTAAGGTAAGTTCCATTAACCATAAATTATATATCGTCATATTTTGTACAATTTTAACAAATTTCAATAATGTTTTTCTAAAGTGGGTACTTTAATATCATCACATTTCTTTGTTCGTCCCAAAATATTTTATCTTTTGTTCCCTACATATTATCCCTGCTTCATATATTCTTCATTTTTCTAGACTTTTCACAAAGATTTACCGAACATTCCAGGGTACGAGCTGTAATAGTGCAATACCGTTGCAGTGCAATAATTGCTACGACTGCCTGCCAGGTAAAAGTATCTAGGTAAAACCTATGTTTTTATTTTTTATTGTCCTTCATCATAACGTAGTTTATTTTATTTTTTTTACAAAATTTAACTAAAATGATAAACAAAATATAGATGATCAAAAATAAGGATTATGTACAAAACGAGACACTTTTCTTTCTTTCTCCAACTCATTTATTTTTCCTTTTAAATATTCAAAATTTCCAGATATGAATTCAATGGTTTTACATATATCTAAGGTTTGTTGCTTGAGCAAGTCCACTTCATCATGTAGTGTGCTAAACTTTGAGTTAATAGTTATAGTTTTTATAGTATTTAAAGAATCGCTCTAGTATTTAAAGAGCATTTCTCTTCAGCAGAACATTTCCTTTTGAATCGAGTAGTTAAATATTCGGTTTACCTTGAGCACTAACTTCTCTTATGGCATTCGAGTCCAATTGAACTTGTTTTGTGGATGGAGGAATACGCAGAATTTCATTTATACGAAAATCGCTATTGCTTATGGTTCGGGGCAGATGTAAGGTACGTCTTCAATGTTGCTATCTTGTACACGCACTTGATCTGTGCTTACCGTTAGCAGCACAATACTTATACATGCCTGTTACCCTTTACTTTATTACTTTACACTTTTACTTTTACACTTTGATTGGACAAGTCACACGTCTAACCGTTACCGTCAACGGGGGAGGAATCTATATCGAAAATATTGAAGAAGGAGGATGAATGTAGTGGAGTACGAAGAGAACCAATGTTAGAGCGATTTTCACTATTCGAAAGGTCTAAGTCGAACTTAAAATCTGCGTCCATTATCATCATAATCATTACGAAGTATGACAAAGTTTCCATGTGATATATAGATAAAGTATTATGCGATCTCATAATAAGCGAAGGTCATACTGTCTGGATGTTACAACTTGGCCGCAGGTAACACCGGGGGGTGAAAAGCTATTTATAGTCTGTTGGTTTAGATGCGGTCGCCTTTGTCCCGCGCCGCCTTGGCACGTGTCGCATTTTGTCAAAGGCGCCGCCGCGACATTAAAGGTCGCCGCGTGCGGCGTACACCCGAAAGCGAATTTGACATTTTAAAACAAAGCGCCGTAGTTAAACGTTCTTTGCTACCTAACTTGTTCTTATTATTTAACCATTTTATTTCTTTTTTAACCATGTTGTTGGTTACAAATGATTTAAGATTCATATATGTACGTAAGTGCGTGTTACATAATAAGTTGAACATGGTTTTGACATAGTTTTTTGCATCACTTGAAATGTGTATGCAGCGCCTCTTTTTAGGGTTCTGTACCCTTTGGGTACACGCTGTCTGTCTTTCTATCCGTCCTTCTGTCTGTCCTTCTGTCCGTCCTTTTGTCCGTCCGTCCGTCCGTCCGTCCTTCTTTATGTCTGTCAGCAGGCTGTAACTCATGATCCGTAATAGGTAGACAGTTGAAATTTTCACAGAATGTGTATTTCTGTTGGCGCTGTTAATAAATATTAAAACAAATTAAAAAGTAAAAGTGGCTCCTCTACTAGAAACGTGTATTACGACGGTACAGAAACATTCATGCGCGAGTCCGACTCGCACTTGGCCGGTCTTTTTCTTTCTTTGCTGGTCTTAGGATGTCCTGCGCAAAATTTGACATCGCATTTTTTCTTGTTTTAATTTTACATTTGTCTTAATGAACAACTATAAAAAACGATTTGAGCTTTTACAAGCACAAAAACTTATAAAAACAACTTTGTCAATAATAGCTGTACCATCACTAGAAAAATATACTGTTAATTTGTTTTGTATTCGAATTGTTATGTTTTGAACTTTATTTTATCCTCTAGTTTTGTGAGCAAACAGTTGTATTATACTTGGCCTTGACTTCTAAAAAAACAGTATATATATTGTTACAATAGTATAAACTAGCGCCTTTAAAAAACTAGGTACGTTTAAAAAAAATATAACGGAAATATGAATTCAATCTGATATGATTTTTTGATGAATTCATCATGTGTATTTTCCTCCTTGCTTTGTTTAATTATCGAAACAATTTAAAACGTGATATTATGTGGGATTAAGGAAAATTACGCATATCTTTATAAACATAATCGCTGTTGGTCTTGTAACTTCTGAACGAATTTACCGATTGTGATCATCATCATTTAGTGGGGGGTCGCCTCACACTTCGCTTACCGGTACGAGACTTGAGAACCTTTCTTCTCCACCGGCTGTCGGTTCTTCGAGCTATATGGCTGGCCTATTGCCACATCAGCTTACTGATCCGTTGGACTATGTTGGTTATTCTGTTTCATTACTAAATCTAATATGCAGAAAAACTCCAAAAATGGTCCTGTCTATAGCTAGCTGAGCGACTTTGAGCTTCTTTATACAGCCACTGGTAAAGGACCACGTCTCACTCCATACGAGACTCATCACTTCCAACACGCACTGCCTGACATTATTTTTAAGTTTGGAGGGATACGTAACGAAGTATAGTGTCGTAATCTCCCGAAAGCGGCCCAGCTGAGTTGGATCCGTCGACCTCTCATCTGAAGTTGGAGTTACTTATTTGTCTTATTTTTTTTTTAATTAAGTAAATAACGAATTTACAGTCCACCTGACGGTAAGTGAACAAAGAAGACTACAGATGCGTCGTCATCTCTGAGGACTAAGATGGAATTTCTCATAGCCTGTAACTCTACTAGCTATCTTTAGGTACTTTAGGACTTTAAGTACTGGTTTTCCACCTGCTTTCAAAAGCTTCGCTGTTATTTTGTCCTCACCCAGGGCCTTGCTGTAGAGTAAGGTATTGGAGAACCATTCTGATGTTGCTTAGATTGACGACCGGGATATCATAGGAAAATTGTTGGATGAAACTTGCTCTTGGATCGTTACTCACACTTACGTTTAGCTACAACGATGACGTGTGCAGCTGTCGGTAGAACCTCTCAATCTTACTCAAAATCTCAGGGATCCGGATATGACGCTGCCGCAGTCCCGGAATCTGTCTTCAACTTCGGCAGTTGCATATTTTCGACAGACAGATCTCTGGCAAAGGCTTTGGGGTCTTGTTTTCGCTCAATCACTACTTCAATACGAGCTGTATCGGAATTGGGTAAGTCCCGCTGCATGCATTTAAAGATCTTAAATCGTAAACTCTCAAAATAGGCAGAATTCTTATCTCTCTTTTCTCTTTAAAACTTTATGAATCTCAAGCCAAGGCAAATTTAAGATCTCATGTATTCGGAACAAATGAACTAAAAACGTGATTTACTTTAAAACAATTCCTTAAATTTAGAAGAATGATAGGTTCAATCGATGCCAATGACTTCAATATGTTCAATAAGTTTCAATAAGTTATATCTAAAGTGTGATTTAGATATAACCATAATTGTTAAAGAGTAGCGTCCAAGTCAGCGTACTGCTACCGCCAATTCGTATGATCGTGTAGATATTATGTTTGCAATAGTTGCTCGTTATTTTTAATTTATAGGTATATGTAGTCCACAATCGAGAAGAAGCTTATTTTTAGTTTTCAACCGACTTCAAAAAGAAGAAGGTTTACAATTCGTCGGAATCTTTTTTTATGTATGTTCACCGATTACTCGAAGACGCCTGAACCGATTTTGAAAATTCTTTTTTATTTCAAAGGTATACCTTCCCAGATGGTCCCATTTAAATTTTATCGAAATCGGTCGAGCGGTTTAAAAAATCAACAATAAATTATATTTTATTGAAGTCGGTTGTACAAAATTTTTAATTTAACCACTTGTTATGAATTTTATTTATCGAGAGCCGTGTAGCTCGTGTACGATTCCCGCGAGGATCAATGAAACTGTTGTAGGAAATTCTACGTGCTGATTTACCACGTGTTTGGCGGTAAAGTGGCGAAGAATAGCTTCGTAGGGAAACCTAGACTTGTAAGTAGCTTAAAAAATCGGAGACATCTGAACGAGCTATTACGAATTGCGGAAGGCTATTTCCTGCCCAAAAATACTGCAGGTAATGAGGAATCCAGTGCGCAGTTGTGAGGCATTTTGAAGCTGCTACTTTACTTTTTAATTTTAATGAGATCTATTAAACAATGTGTCTTTTATTAAGATAGCTTTCATATTTTTAGACCCAGTTTCATAGCTCACATGCGTATATATAAATAAACAGGTTCTTGCGTAAGAATACTATTGTATCTCAAAGAAAACAAATTTTACTAAAATACAGGTTTATTTTAATTATAACTGTAAGTAAAACTTCAATGATAGAATTTTAAAAGTCACTTGTCACTGCCGGTTATAGAGCAACACAGGAGGGGAGAAGCCATAGCGTTATTTTCCGACACCACACTGTCTGTCATTTTTTGCATGGGGAAATCTGCGCCACGCACACTTTCTCAGACTACCACACAAAAATAATCGTCTGTAACTATGAAACTCACACATAACAATTAAAGTAATATATTAACAATTTCACACACACATAGATATATTCTGTGTATGGTAATAACAGTGTAATGAAGTGATCCAGTCCAAACGTAAATTTAAACAACTCAAATTCGATCCACGCTGACACGACTCAAATTTTAATTGCTATTTGATGTATCGATTTACCACGTTCTGGGCGGTGAAGAAAAAATCGCTAGAATACCTGGCATATCTTAGAAGTAAAAAAAATATTTCAGATAATATTTTCAAATGCTCTTACGACATTAAATAATACTTTACACTGAATAATATAAAGGTAATGAAATCCAACATATTAAAATCATATTCATAGACTTAGAATATACTAGCGTATAGACCAACATAGTGTGCAAGGAGAAGAAAATTCCTTATGGCAAAAATGCAAGATAGAAAAGGATACCAAATCTCATGACTCTGTAACCGATTTTGAATGACAGGTCGGCACAATTCGGCACGCAAGAAATAGCTCCGAGATATTTTGTAATTTTTAAAGTATAATAGTGGTTATTTTTAATAAGTAACTTTTTCCAAAATGGTTAATTGTTCCGTGAGTGACTGTGCTGTTAATAATAGAAATAATTCTGATAATTTCACATATCACAGGTAATTTTAAAAGACGTCGTCAATGTTATGACGCGTTTATTTTTGGTTAAAATTTATGTTACATACTGTTTAAAATATAGAATATTCAATTATTTTGTTAATTTTGATATTTTGCAAAGAAAAAGTCACGTTGTTGATAATTTGCATAAATTTGGTAAATACATTTTATACAAAATATTTTACATGTACGCTAGGATTGACTCAACTATATCAAAATTAATGTCGATATTTATCTTGAATGTTTATAATGAATCGTTAGACTTGCCTACACAACAAGAAAATAAATCCTCGGTTTGCGTTCTAAAATGTAATTTTATTTTGCTGTTTTTCAAACAGATTCTCCGGATTCTATAATTAGAAAAGTGGTTAAGGTTCATTGGACGGGTTTGTTGGAATGCAAAGAAGAACTCAACAATTTTCAGTAAACATTTTCTTGAGAAGTATAAAAGTAAAAGTAGAATAAAACAATTTTATTAAAAGGAGTCATTTTACATTATTTGTACCAGTAAGTAAAATATTATAATAAGACTTCAAAATATAACTTTCAAAACTTTAGATAAATATAGAGACAGATTTTCATACATTATAAAACTGTAGTACATTAAAGACAAAAATCTTGAGTTTATCCTCTTAAGCCATTATGAACCCAACTAAGTATCTATTTATCAACCAAAATAAATGTATAACCTTGCTTAACCAACCGCACAGCTTCGCGGTCACACTAGTACAATATTCATAGCATCATGCTATTTTCCCAAGGGGTGAGCGGAGCTCGGAACTTCGGATTATATTCCCAAATCATAACGATAAAACTTTTAGCGTAGTTAGGTTAGATATTTAGTAATGCTCCTCGCGCTACTAGACGACCGCGCATGAGACGTGATAGTATAAATTCCATAGTATTTGATACTCACAACGGTCAATGCCCGATTCATGCTTGATGGCCGACGACATTGTCGCGAGGGCTTAAATAGCGTGGTTCATCCCCACAGCGTTAGTCGTAGAGAAGAGGAACTCGTGGTTAAGAATAGCTGCGCAGATCAATAGATCTGCGAAATTAAGTTGCACTTGCCGCGATCAGTCCATGAATAAGGACCATTTTCTTAACATACCGAGATTGAGAGAATAGAGAGTGCATCTGTATCGTCAGACACTTAATGCACTTTACTGTGTTAAGAACATTATGTTTTTAAAATTCATGCAGCTAAAATGATAATAAGTTTATTATTACTTTATGCTTTTCAGGGACAGATGAGAGAATATAAACATGAAGCATGATGAAGCCTCATAAACATATTGGCCTTTAAACAGAGCAATCTTATTTAACTGATTCCTACAAGTTTCCTTCCTTAAATTATTAAGTTTACATTAATACTTAAGTCAAATGTTAAAATGAACTTCTATAATCCATTTAATTATTAATTATTAAATGTTTGTAATTATCACAAGTAATACTTATATGAAAAATAAAGCAGCCATTATGTACTCCGTGTCCCCGTTTTTGTTTCCCCATCAAAACATTTTATAAAATATATAATTATAAATAGGTATATACTTAGTTAAGTATCTACCTATTTATATTAACAATATGTTAAAAATAAATTTGGGAAACTGCCCACGGCAGTAAATATTTTCTCCAAAGATCATAGCTCGAAAATACAACATTCTGATCTGATTATTGGGAGTTTTTAAGTTTTCGGTAAAGTCACCTGGGATTTTATACATTTGAATTAAAATCCAACAAAAGGCAGGTAGGTTCAGCTTATTCCCAGGAACATGTTTTATGAATATTTTTAATTATTTTAGAACTATCATGGTAAAATTCAGTTAATTTTGATGTTATTCAACTTCATGCACTAAACAATTTTTATAATCTTTTACCGCTTCCTTAACAATCATTTTCGATAGTCCTTTTAAGTAAAATATACATCACTAGCTAACGCACACAATGACAAATCAAAATTGGTCACGTTTTCGGGCTGTCAGGTGGTCTATACGCCAGTATATTCTAAGTCTATGGTCATATTAGTATTTAATAAAATTAAAACCACAGAATACAAGTGGTAAAATTAAAAATTTTGTACAACTTACTTCAATATAAAATTGTCAAAAATTTTCAACTGTCAAAAGCTACGTATATTTAACTTATTTTATTTTGTTATTTAGAGGCCAATTCTGGCTTACAAATATCAACAAAAAGATCAGTAAATATATAAGACAGTTATTGTAATAATTATTTTTTGATTTCAGACATAATACTCATTTATAAAGGAAAATATTTCTGCTGCGTCGTTGTCAACTGTCAAAGCATAACAACTACATAGAATTTTTATCAATATGGAATAAATCCAGGGAAGATGTGATAATATCTTATTTATAGAGTAAAGTGCTTTTATTTAGGCCGTAAATGATTGTGTTTCAGGGAAAGATGCGGGGTACACCACATTTCAAGTCAATATGAAGCTATGTAATATAAAGACTTTTGAGTGCTGTAGAGATCTGTTTAGATTTTTTAATGAATATCTCCGCTTCGCTACATTCACAGCCGGATTTCCTACAGTGTCAAAATTGTACCGACGGTAGGCTGTTTAAAGGTAAAAGGGAATTAAATATACATATCAAACGATGCCATAGTAAAAGTATTTCGGCTTCACAGCCTACCGTAGAAATTCATAACTCTATTAGTAATTCCTCTAATGACACACATTTTTCCTTTTCTTGAGCAAATTTACGATTATCATCGTAATGTACCAGTGGTTAAAAGAATTCCTAGAGGTGCGAGGATGCAGCTTGCTAAAGCATTGTCATGCACTATTCAAAATTGTTTCACTAATAGTGAAAAAAGTTGGCAAAAATTATTTACTTTCGCGTATTCCCATTTTCATTTTGATAAAACAATAAATAAATCAATTACGTCTCAACTAAAAGAGACATCTTTTCAAAATTTAGATTACCCAATTAATACTCATTTATCTCGACCACGTCCTAAATTTGATTTAAAAAGTAGTTGACTGAAAGTAATGGATGGCGATTTAAAAATGCATCTCGTATTTTATACCTGACGACATCCTGGCTCCTCTTGCTGAGCGACCTTGAGCTTCCTCATACGGCCAGTAGTGAAGGACCACGTCTCAGTTCCGTATGTCATCACTGGCAACACGCACTGGTTGTACAATTTAGTTTTGAGGTTTTGAGGTATGCCTGACGAGAAAATGGGTCGTGATCTCCCGAACGCTGCCCAGCCGAGTTGGATCCGTCGATTGACCTCTCGGTCGAGTTGAACTTACCTAGTCGGACTATTTGTCCCAGGTAAACATATTCGTCAACAACTTCGAGCTTAGTGCTCCCAACAACTATCGGCATAGGTATGACATGGACATTAAACATGATTTTTGTTTTGTCCATATTCATCTTGAGACCTATCCGTTGGGAGACATTATTGAGGTTATTGAGCATAGTGCTTAGGTCCTCCAGCGATTCTGCCATAAGGACTATATCGTCGGCAAATCGAAGGTGGTGATGTACTCGCCATTGATGTTAATACCGTATCCTTTCCAGTCAGTAGCTTGAAAACGTCTTCCAATGCAGCGGTGAAGAGTTTCGGGGATATTACGTCACCCTGTCTTACACCTCATGTCTCACACCAAATTAGCTTGCAGGAATATAATCTCTAACCTTAAGACAAAATTTCAGCCTACTCAACTAGGCTTTGACACTAGAGGTGGCTATGAGGCGGCGGTACATTCAGTGCGTACATTTTTAACAAACTCTGATGCAGATGTTCTTGTGAAGGTTGACCTAAGGAATGCTTTTAACTCTATCGATAGGGTAACCCTGTTGAAAGAAGTGGCTAACAATACCCCCGAAATTTATCACTACGTTTGGCAATGTTACAGTCAAAATACTAACTTGTTTTACGAAAACCATGTTATCGATTCTGCAGTCGGTGTTCAACAGGGTGACCCACTAGGTCCAGCACTTTTCAGTTTGGAAATTCAACCCATTATTTTAAATTTGAAATCCAAGCTAAATGGACGGTACATTGGGAGGTAGATGACAGAGCAGATGACGTCCTCAGTGATCTTACTTATATTTTTCGAAATTTTAAAAATATTGGTCTTGAACCAAATAGCAATAAATTTGAAATATTTTTTTCCAATAATGTATCTACTTCTCACAGAGACACTTTAATTCAAAATTTCAATCATGTTTCTCCAGGAATAAAACTGTCACTAAAACACTATACCAGCTAAATCACTATACCAGCTAGGTGCCCCGTTGTTTTCGATAGTATTAAACCTGTTTTAAAAACAAAATTTGATCAGTTTTAAACCACGTTGATAAATTGTATAAATTAAGCCCCACATTGCGCTTACTATCTTAAAATATTGTCTCCTTGTACCTAGATGATAGATACTTACTTCGCTCGAGTCCAGTCTGGAAATGTTCGGATATTTTAAAAGATATTGATAATAATCTTAAAATAGCTATAGAAAAAATCTAAATTTAATTTTAAATACAACAGCCTGGAGCTACTTTACCTATAAAATTTGGTGGTATTGGTGTGAGAAATCTTTCTAGCGTTGCATTGCCTGCTTTCCTTGCTGCCGTGCATAGTGTCAGTAATTTATGTAACATAATTTAAAATAATAAACTAGAACTGTGCTTTGCTACGGAGGCAGGGCAGACATGGCAAACGCTCTGTTCCGGCGAAAATGTACCACTGGAAGATAACCAACAAAAACAGTGGGATATTCCGTTGCTACAGAGGGTGCAGAAAGATTTGTTTCACAATTTCCATAGTGACCAAGATAAGGCACGCATTCTAGCTGTTTCGACTAAGGAATTTAGTCACTGGTTACGCTTTTACCATCAAGTAATCTCGGCAGATTACTTGATGGGAAAAGCTGCGCATCGCTGTAGGAATCCGACTAGGAGCGGCGATTTGTAAACCCCATCAGTGCCCCTGTGGTAGCAGCGTCGACAAGTTTGGGCTGCACGGACTTTCTTGTAAGAAAAGTGCTGGTAGGTTTTCACGGCACGGTTCTTTGAACGATATCATCCGAAGGGCTCTTGTCTCTATAAATGTTCCTCGATTTTAGAGACTTGTGGAATATTAGAGACAATGGCAGGAGACCCGACGGTATGACTTTGGTCCTTTGGGAGAGAGGTAAAGCCTAGGGCTTTACTTTGGGAATCTACTTGCGTAGACACTTTGGCAGCCTCTCATCTCAGGGGTACCTCGTCTAGAGCCGGGGCGGCATCAGAGGCAGCTAAACTGAGTAAGTGGCGTAAATATGAGTATCTAAGAGATGACTACATATTTGTGCCATTTGCTGTAGAGACTATCGGTCCGTGGGGTCCACGTGCGGTGAAGTGCTAAGAACTCCATCTGCGGCTGGTCGTTGCTGCTGGTGATAAGAGGGCTGGCTCTTTTCTCGCTCAAAGGCTAAGTATAGCCATTCAGCGGGGAAACGCAGCCAGCGTTCTTGGCACGATACCGCGCGGAGTAGGACTGTTTGATAATTAAATTATTAGTTTTAGTTTTTTTTATTATAGTTTTTAATATTGTATATAATAAAATATTGTATATTATGTTATGTAAATAAATGTATAACATAGTATAAATATAAATAAAATGAGAACATCATCAATGTAGTCGAAGTCAATTAAATACGCATTATTAAGAATAACTCATTAAACTACTGGTCAGATCTTGATCAAATTTATAATGGGACCACGTGAGAAGCACCAGCTTTCAAATTGTTATAAATAAGAGTCATCCAAATCAGTTCCCTTAGAAACAAGTTCTGAGGTAACACACATTAAAAAAATACAGTCGAATTGCGTATTTCCTTCTTTTTTTGAAGAAGGTTAAAAATGATGACAAATAAAAATGAATGAAATTTTGACTCAAATGCATAAAATTCGCCAGTAGTTTTTTTCATTCAGCCGCGTCCCTATCCATGTCCCCAACCACCGCCATTTCCCCAGCCACCACCGCCGCCTCCTCCATGCCCATAGCCGCTACCGTGTCCCCAGCCACCGTGTCCCCCGCCACCATGTCCCCCGCCACCTCCTCCGTGTCCCCAACCACCATTTCTGGATTCTTCCGCTTGTAGGCCTTCTAGATGAGCTATCATTTCATCCGGGTACGGTAGCGCCAATGCATATGCCAAGCATACACACATCAAAAAAGCAAGACACAGGACCTGTAAGTAATAATACTAAGTAAAACTAGTATTATGAATATCTAAAAACTTTTACGCTGAATATGTTTAGTGTAACAACATTAACATTTAAGTGTTTAAACCACACTGCACTCTGTTACTCCTGCAGCACGAATAGGTCGGCTAAACCGGGAAAGCAACACACTCGCACAAAATACCAGCGTGAAATAGCAGCAATGCTGCTGTATTTCCTATGGTGAGTGACGAGAACCGGAGACTGAACGGAACTGGTAACGAGGCATTCTGTCTTATTCCTCAGGGGTGACAACGTACCTGCAATTTAATTCTTAATTGATAATAGATGTCTATGGGTCACAGTATCTATTTACCCTCGGATGCTCGTTTATAACCCTTATTTATATTAAAAAAAAAAAACAGTTTAGGTATATAATTTGGTTAGTAAAATGTTTTTAGTTCGTTCTTAAAAATTAATAAAATAATAAAGTTTAATTATTGTTATATTTATATTCTGCCGCAATTATATTTCGGTAAATATGATGTGTATTTCGGTAAATATGTAGAGCCGTGGTAGCTCAGATGGTTAGCGCCTGCTGTAAATTTCACAGTACGTGGGCAACACGGGTTTGATCCCTGCCGGCACCAATGCAATTGTTAATTGCAATTTTCAGTGCTGATTTACCACGTGCTCGGCGGTGAAGGAAAACATCGTGAGGAAACCAGCTATGCATATGCATTAAACAGACATGCTATGCATATGCATTAAACAGACATGCATGTCTGAGAAATAAGAAAAAAACAACATTCGCAGACATGTGAAGTTCGCCAACACGCATTGGGGCTGCGCGGCGGACATTTCCTTGCCCTAAAAACCCCCTCAGAAATGAGGGGAGGCCTCTGTCCAGCAGTGGGACGTATAAAATCTGTAACTTTAAATATGATGTAAATAATAAGAGTATGTTGACTTACAGTATTCATGTTGGCAAGTTTCCTTCAACAATGATGATGGTAGCTGTTCATGAAGTCGTATTTATATCGTTTTAAGTTTAGAGTACTTACTTTTGTTTCAACGTAGAAAAATAACCGGTTATGTGTTTTTCGTCTTCAATGAAATAAATAAATAATTTTTGATAAGTTACTGGTCGAAGGTTTAAAGGAACGTTAAGCTAAGTTAAGTGTTTATGGTATTAACATAATATTATGTTAATACCATAAACACTTAAAGATACTCTAACCTAATGAATTTTAATTTTTCAATGGAAGGACAATGGAAGACATGTTATGTATTTAATTTATAATATAAGTTTTGTTATTATAAAACAGGGCCAATAGTGGACTTATTTTTTTACACTTTTCTTTTTAAACAGTTTTTTATAATGACTACGTTTTGATTTGATATATTATGTTTTTGTACTCGTATTTGAATATATGAACTACATTTGGAGTACAACTTACATTTTTAATGATTTCTTTTGAGATATCTGTTTCTGATTTCATTTTACGTAAGTTCGAATAAAGAAAATGTAATTTTAAACTAATAATTTATCAAATACTTTCCTTTTTATCCGCTAAAAAGAAACTCTTTGGCGTTTCCCCATTTGATGAGCCACGCTGCAGCTATATTATGGTTGTATTACGAATGAGTCGGCTCAACCGGGGAGGACCACGCTCTCACAAAATACCAGCGTAAAATAACAGCTTAAAGCTGCTGCCTTTCGTATGGTGAGTGTAGAGAACCGGAGACCCTTTATACTGGAAACGAGGCATTCCATCTTAGTTCTCAGGGGTGACACCGCATCTGTGTTTTGGCCCATTGACATCTACACTAGTCGAGGATAAATGTAGATGTCAATTGACCACAGCATCCAGTCACTATCAGGTGGATTGTGTGCACGTTTGTCACCCTTATTCTATAAAAAAAATTAGGGGTATACCTCTTGCAACTTTACAAGGCTGAAGTTTGGGCTCATTGTAGTAGTTTTTATCTCTAGGCCTCGACACCAAAGTATCAGTCCTTCCACTTGACCGCATCCAACGGATAGAAACGTCGACGAACGAGTTTTTTGTTGTCGGCCTGATTCAATGGCCTTGGACATAAAGCAAATAACGATAAAAACGCAAGGGAATTGTTACAAATTATTCAATATAACATTTGATTATAACATTTATATTGCGCACTCACTATTATAGTATTAGCAGTGCCTCCCCAGGGATGTTAATCTGTGTGCCTGAGGCCAGCTACTCATACCACCAGGTATGAGTACCTGGCCTGGCTGACCGAGATGTCAAGTTTCACATCCAATTCTGAGTTATCATTTGTTAAAAAATACAAATTGTTCGTTTTTGGGTTGAACTGTGCTCTAAATGTACCTGTCTCTGACACTGCATCCTCGCAACCTCCGAAGTTATTGCATACGAAGTTAAGCATTACTTAGGCTACAGGTAGACTTCAACCTACGAGGAAGTGCTTGTATGATAGGTACACTGTTGGCACTATCATATTTTCTGCCATAACATCCGATAGTATTCGGAAGTTATTCCGCGCCCGTATCGGCTGATAGGAAGATATTATTCTTTCGACGTCAATGACCCAATTAACCTATTTACAGTTTTCTGGCATATTCTGCCTTCAAAAGTAATGAAGATTTTTAAAAATTAAGTATATAACATTTATTATAATTAAAAATGTAGATGCAAGTACATTACTGACCACTGATGGGGAAGAAAATTTCTCAACTGGCAGCCTCGTAACGTAAATAGGCGAAGTATAAGATGGCCTTCCACTAGATGAAGCGACGACCTAGTAAGATTTGCAGGAAGTCGATAGCTGCAGGTAGCTTCAGGACCGTGCTTTGTGATATTCCTTGTGGGAGGCGTATGTTCAGTAGTGGACTTGTGATGGGCTGTATTGATGATGGTGATGAAGATAAAGTACTTTACATTTTTATAGGTAAATAAAAAAAAATAAAAAAAAAATTAAAGAACTAAAAAAAATTAGATATGTTCATGTTCTATTGTGTACTGGTGTCAACTGTAAATGCTTTTTGTACTATTATTTATTCTGTGTTAATACTTCATACTTTATTAATTAATAATTTTATTTGCGTTTTTGGTTGCTTCAGTCACTGTATTTGTAGTTTGGTTATATTGTTTTTCTTAAATGTTTTTGCATGTTTCATAGTATTACTTTTCACTGTTAGTATTTTATACGTAAACAAAAATTGTGAGGTATTTTAAGGCGCCGCGTTTCACAAGGGAGAAACGTCATTTCCTCCGTCAGTCCCTTTGTCCGTCCGTCAAGAGGCTTTTCCTCAGGATCTGATAGAGGTATCAAGTTGAAATCAATATTAAATACTAAGGTCTAAGATCCTTTGGAAGTTCAATTCCACTAACATTTTCGTTAGAGCGATGTTCGGTGTTTACCTTGCCTTACCCATTAATTTTGTTCGAGGTCACTTAACACTAAAATAATTTAATATAATATGGTAATGGGTGGTACTTAATAACTAGATATGAAACTTGTTATTTATTCATAATTAAATATCATTTCCTATTGTACATAATATGTTATTATTAATCACTGCTTTACAATTGCGATAACATTAGATACAAGGGAGAAGTAAGGATGCGTCAGTAGGGTAAATAATGAGGTAATTATTTTGCATATTTTTTTAATATGTTTTAATATCAAAATACAAGGACATGTATACAGCATTTTATTAGAAAAATACTTAAGAACTAAAATAATATTTTAACTGTTAAATCATTATTTCAAACTTAAAGAACGAAGCAGATTTTTCTACAGCATATTCATTAATTCGACGGCTTGGTAGCGCAGGGATTAAACATTTGGCTACAGCGTTCTGGGCCCCGAGAATGAATCCCATACGGAAATATTATTTGTATGGTCTATATTGCTTCACGTCTATGTGAATTTATATCTAAAACAAAACATTTTCATGTCGAAATTTAAAGCACAGGAAATGTGATGTACCTGTATCTAATGTTATCTTGTCTATAGCTGAAATGTTAATATCCAAATATAGCTCGTAGTTGGCTACGCAAAGTAAGTTTAAGTACGTAGTTTAAAATTCAATAAATTATATATAATACATAAGAATAACAAATTGGGTTAAGTATTTATAAACAGAATTGAGTAAATTTGAAATACTGGTAAACAGAGCTTGTGTTGTAGACAAGAACGTAGGATACGTTTTATCCCGGTATAGTTTATTTTCATCGCGAGCAGCAACTAGTTTTAAAATATTCTAAGTTTAGGTGTTCAAGGAAGACAGAATATGCTATCTTTATTCTCAATACATTTTCCAGACCCTGCTAAAGTTGTATTCTTTTTATTTATTGGCGAAATTGTTGTTGTTAATACTGATGATGTTTTTATGTTAAATTTATTTGAAGCGTTTTCTGAGAATAAATCTACTTGTTCAGTTGTGGAAGAGTCCATATTAATAAGCGTAAGTAGTCTGGAATTGTTAATAAATGAACTTGTTAATGTAGATCTAACCGATTGATAAGTAGTAAGGTTTTTAGATGTGGTCTTAGAAGTTTTCGTATTTTCGTTTTTAAGTGTTGGACGTGTTTTTGATGTTGCATTTGAATATATTTTACTAAGTAACATATGGTCTGTATTGGTCAACATCATATGTAATTTCTTAATCACATTATCGCTTGCAGGTGGGCGTCGAGGATTAGTAAACGGGCCAGTAAAATATCCACATTCCAGTCTATCACCTCGTATTTGGCATCCATTATCTAAACCTGCTGTTTCCTCCTTAGTGTTAAGTTCGCCTTTATTCTTATTATAGCCACAGAGAATTCTGTCACCTTTTTGTTTACAAATAGTTTCGTCGAAATCGTAACTGCTTTGTTTGTATTCCTTATGTGAATAACCTTCTGCGATACTGTTCGATCGCAAATATGTAATTATTTCTTTTTTTGTACTTTTATGAACACGTGCAATCTCTGCGAGCGAATTATTGGCTTCAAAAACTAATGGATCAACCAATATATGACCTATTTTTGGAGCACCTTCCACAATAATAAATAATTTAATCGTCGCCAAACATAACTGTAAAATAAAACATCTTGTACATTCAGGTAGATCACTTTGGACAACGTTTCAATGCTGAAGGAGAATAGAAGAAGAATCTTGACAGATAGTAAGATAATGACATTGAAACAGTTAAGAAAATAAAGTCAGGATGTGTTAGCTGTACTTATAGAAATCATAGCAATTGATTGAGCGAGTGGAAATTTTAATTGTTACGATTTTGGCATGGGGGACTTTTTTAAAGGAAGGATTTTGGCTCGATTTGATTATTACTTGCAAATCGTATAAAACAAAACGTATAATTCATTTATAAAGGTATTCATTAATTTTAACCCTACCCCCTCCATCATCCCCTTTGATCCACGCTGGTACACTGAAATTGGTTATTGAAATTTCAAATAGGCCAGCGCATCGGAACGGAACTCTTGCTATGAAAACCAATTTTTAATGAAAGAGAAGGTAAAGAGCATGTGGTCACATGATGGTAAGTGATCACCGTTACTCATGAAAATTCGCAACACAAGAGGAATTACAGGTACGTTGCCGGCCCTTTAGTCGGTATGAAAAAACTGCTGATTACAGTAAATTACATGCGTGGTAGAAAATTCGGAGTAAATCCCACGATAGAGCAACCATCGACATGATGAAGATGGGATTTCCAGTTCTGTCGCAGTGTATGATGGTGAAAGAGCTGTTACTGGGGTACCCCGGTTCAAAAATGGGAACAGTATTCCATATGAGATCGAACCTGCGTTTTGTTAAACAGCACTAGATTTACTAAGAACACCAAGCCTTTAAGAGGCCAGTTCAGCCTTCCCTTCCAAGTGACTGCGGAACTGTACGTCATTCGACATGTAGACGCCAAGAATTATGATGCTGGCTGATGCAACATGAGGAGTGACCTGAAATGGAGAAGATACGACAAGGGATTCTTTTAGCTATAAACTTGTGCATTATAGGGTAAAACTGGACTAGATTTATTCACCACCCATTCAGGAATTATAATCCCTGTGCCAACCCAAGAGATGATTATAGGCTATTATTAAGTAATCAAAGAATAAAAAGAACAGGCCGGTGTCGTGTTATACAGTAAATAAAATGTTCAACAAAGTAAAGAAGAGATTGATGATAATTTGTTGACAATTAACAGATATCGTGTTAAATATGAAGAAGACTTATCTGTTTAGTTATTAGTTATTAGATAATAAATAAATCCTTTTGTAACTTTTCGCATTTTATTGGTTTGACAGTATATTATAGTTTAAATAAAAACAAGGAAGTAAAAAAGTATATATTACACTCAACCGATTGATATAAATGAACATTAAGTAAATTACTAAGTATTATACTGTTATTATGTCGGTAGATTAAGCATTATTTATCTATGACGGCATTCTTAGCTATGATACATAATAATTTCGTGATCTATCCGTCAGTGTACCTGACTACTTCGCCGTTTGTTTGTGGTTTGAATCCTAGCTGGAGCGTTGTGCAAAACTCTAACAATTAGTACATGGTTGGTATTATAGCAGCGTGTACAGCTCCATAAATGAAAGAAGACCTGTGTGACAGCTGTATAACGTATTTAGGCTGAAACTTTACTTTTAGTGCCTTTTGATAGACTTGATTCTGAACGCTATATGTATCAAATAAAATATAGAACTCACCGATAAGGACCATATCATTGTAAATGCATTAGTCTATTAAATTGATTGATTGCTACATGGAAATTAAATTTCAGAAAATTAATCTTGCAAGCAGTTGCAACTGGTAGGGATAGCAAAAAACTAATGTGTTTAGTTTTTGTTAGTATATATAAATTAATTTTTTGTTCATTATAATGTACCTTAATCAGTTAATGTCAGTTAATCGTTCTAATTTATTTTGGAGTTCCAGCCCTTAAAAAAAAAACGCTACTTACATATATAAATAATACTGAGTTAGGAAGTTTTTACGCTTTTAAAACAGTCCCTTGGAGGCGTAAAAACTCAAACTCAGCGCATTCAAATATACGGTGAATTATGTCATACATTTTGAGACTGATAAACTCGCTCATTACAAACCATATAATTCCCGGGATGGATCTATATAAATAAATTAAATTAAAATCAGCTGCCGTTACGAAAATAAATATCTAAATGAACGAAAAAAGTAGCCTCTATGGTATCCTCTTCCATGCCAATTCATGAAATTCCGTCTAAAAGTTTTTTGTGAATCGTGAATACACAGACAGACGGAGAGACAGGCATACAGATGGACGAAAAAAAATCTGAATCTCTTCTATAGTTCCTTGTTCTGGATATTGGAATAGCAGACCACTTCGTTTCAGTGTGTGCCTTTAACACCACAAAATTGACATAATTCGTAATGGGCATCAGTCAAATTAAATGAGGAGTGTCTAGAAGTTTTAAAACTCGTCTGAAATTCGTGTTTAAGGGATAAATGTGTTATCGTTATCGTTACAGCCAATCAAAGTCTACTGCTGAACATAGGTCTCTCCCATAGAATGCCTTATATTGCCAAGCTTGGCGGGCGAGTTGGCAACCGCATTTATTTATATTTTTAGTTGTCATTAGGAAGACGCTGCTACACATCGCCTGGCTTAACTTTCTCGCATCTTACGACACCCAAACCCTATTACACGGTCAGGATAAATGTGTCGTTTTGCGGCAATTGGGTAAATTTTAAACGCATATATTATGTGTAAAATTACATTTTAAATTTCTGCGGTAACAGTACATTATTGGTTATAATTGAAAATGCACCGACTTAGTAGTTTCGAGATAAAAGCAATGACATTCAGATTCATTATGGTTAGTTAATGCAACTGTTTTAATAAAAAAAAAGATCTGGCTTATGATTTATTCAAATAAATTTCAAATTTTAGGTTTTTATATTAGCACACAATGAAGCACTTGCAAAATGTGTTATTCCCGATAAAAATAAAACTAACGACAGAGAATTTCTGAATAAAGAAGTCAGTCAAGACAATGTTGTGAAACCGAGATCCAAATGTTGCCCTTATGATTTCGACCCAAATGTTTGTAAGGTTGTGGGTGATAGATTACTTTGCGGATATAATAGGAACATAGGAGGTTTTCAAAACAACGACGCATTTGAAGATTTAAAAAATGGTTGTCGCATACGAGGTGGAAGACTCGAGTGTGGCTACGTAAATGGTCCTTTTACAAACCCAAGAAGGCCACCTGCTGTGGACAATGCTTTATCAGAAGTTGATGGAGTAACTGATCTAGTGGTAGATAAAAATAGTAGTGGAGATACCAATGTAAAGAAGGAATCGCTTAAGCTGCAAAAACAAATAAAAAATTATTATGGTACAACAAGATGTATAGAGATACGAGAACGTATAGTTTGTCGACAACAATAAAAGCCTTTTTGTATTAAGCCCTATTTAAAATTTTATTTCTACTGAAAGTCTGTATTCCTTTTCTACTGGGCTGGGTGATATTATATTTCTCAAGAACAAACAGGTACTTTACTTTTATACCAAATAATGAATTCCATAAATAGAAACGCTAAGCCAGTGATTTACCAGTTTTTGGCCTGACAGTAACCTTATAGCAGGCGTATTAATAGTTATGCGTTCATATTTATAAAAGGCGATTTTAATACTATTTTAATATTTGTTCTCTCTCTGTTGGTTGAACTGTAGAAATGGTATGTTTTGAGTTCGAGCACTTCATTGTTGTCAGTGTTTACAGACCCCCACATTCTATGTATGATTGTTTTGAAAAAAACAGAATAAATCTGTCGTCGTATGTGGAGACTTTAATATCAATCTCCTTGAAACTTCTTCCATGAGTATTAAGTTTAGATCATTGCTCAAATCATACAACCTTGTTAATTTGTTCTTTGAGCCAACACGTATTGCAGGGCCCAGTGCAACTTGTATAGATAATATCTTTACTGACGTTGAGCTCTTACATAAATTAATTATTCAAAATTTAAGTTCTGATCACTGTGGACACTGTTAAAGAGCCGTGGTAACTCAGATGGTTAGCGCTCGCTGTAAGTTTCACAGTACGCGAACAACCCGGGTTCTATCCACGTCGGCACCAATGAAATTGTTAATTGCAATTTTTATGGCTAATTTACCACGTGCTCGGCGGTGAAGGAAAACATCGTGAGGAAACCTGCATGTCTGAGAAATCAAAAAAAATATTTCGAAGACATGTGAAGTTCGCCAACACGCGTTGGGGCAGCGCGGTGGACATTTCCTTGCCCTAAAACTCTCTCAGAAATGAGAGGAGGCCTGTGCCCAGCAGTGGGACGTATATAGGCTGTAACTTTACTTTACTTTACTTTTCACTGTGTACAGTTAGTCTCGCTACTTACATCCACAAAAAACAGAAAGTTAAGAAAGTTGTGCTTGTTCCAATAAATGAACGTCGCTAGAGATTTAGAAGTAGTATAGTGAAAAAGCTGCCATTTCTTCCATATAAAAACAATACTAACTATTTATATGGATCATTATTTAAAGTAATAAGTCTTGAATTTAATAAAACATTTACTTCTAAAACACTCTCTTTAAACAGTCGCAAATCGTTTAATGAGTGGGCGGCAGTAGGAATCCATAGGAGTAGACAAAAGTTATATGATCTTTACAATGAAAGATTATATAATCTTAGTGTTTCATTTAGAGAATATGTGAAAAAATATTCCAAAATATTTAAAAGACTGTGTTGTGCAGCCAAGTCTTTATATTTAAGAAACAAAATTAAGAATGCCTCTAATAAAATTAAAATGATTTGGAGTATAATCAATAGTGAAACTGGCAAGATGAAACTACACAACTAAAATTTCAATTAAATTTTAACAATAATTTGACAAGATCAGATCAAGACGTTGCAACGGCTTTTGAACAATATTTTTTTTTTTTTTAATAGAATAAGGGTGACAGTAGAGCCAACGCATTTGCTTTTACAACAAAGTCCCAGAAAATATGCAGACCTTTTCTATCAGAAATAAAATAAAATAAGAAAGAAAAAAAAAAACATTCAAAATAATAATCTAATACTTTTATACTTACTGGTACTGGTACTACCAGAAAATATTGTGGGTATACTGCACTTTTTCAAAGTGGTGCGTTTCTCATGTCCAATAAAACGTCGTCTGTGAAGTGTTTAGAACAAAGATAATCATTTTGTTTCCGATGCCAATTCAAAACTTTTGTGCTTTTTAGCCATAATTTTAGTCTAGGTTCAGTTGGAAACCTGTTAATTAATAAACATTTGATAATTATCTGCTGTCGGCGACTTTGGTTGTTAACAGATATGGGTAGAAAAGAACATCGATAAGTATTATAGACAAGGAACTCGACAACTCTATTGAATTATATTGTTTATATCAAAACTCTGTAATATAAAGCCAAACATGTTGGTAATTATGATATTAAGATTAGTAACAAATTTTTAAGTACCTATATTATCAAATTGTTTTAATTTGTTTAATATTAGTTGTAAATTCACTTACTTGTGGAATGTTAATCCACTTTCCTTTTGGTAACGAATTTTACATATTACGCACACTTTCTTTACACACACTCTTATTACTAAAAATAATTCTTATTATTAAACTAAAATCAAATATATTCAAACCACATAAAATACTTTAATTTTTTAGTTTAAAAATTCAAAATACAGAGATACGATTTAAATAACACAACAGACTTTGGCATATTATGTCAATTTTAGTTCCCGGTACAAAAAATGAGGGCGCTTCAAATCGGCATAAACATTTTGTATGGTATCCAGCGTACTTGTATATATAGAGGTCAGTGTTGACCGACCATCTTATTACTTGATCTTCTTCTGGCGTTAATCCGGCGGCGATTGACCAAAGAATTTAAAAGGACGGGAAACTGACTAGATGAAGAAATCTAAAGATTTAACTATGCTAGGACTGTTCTATTTAAAGAAAGATGGGACAACTAAAAAAAAGCAATTTATTTCAACTATTTAAGTACAGTGACGGAATTAAAATTTAATTCCGTCCTCCATGGTGGCACTACTCCGGAGGCGTGGAGCAGAAGTGCGGTGGTCTTGTTCTTCAAGAAAAGCGACAACGCTCTCTTGAAGAACTGCAGACCGATTTCCCTTCTGAGCCGCATCTACGTGCTGTTTTCGAGAGTCATTACGAATGGTTTCACACGCAGACTCGACGACTTCCAGCTTCCCGAACAAGCCGGTTTCCGAAAAGGCTTTAGCACCATAGACCACATACATACCATTTGGCAAATTTTACAGAAGACCGAAGAGTACAATCTGCCACTTTGTCTTGCGTATGTGGACTATGAAAAAGCCTTTGATTCCGTCGAAATTTGGGCGGTGCTGCAGTCCCTTCAGCGGTGCCAAGTTGACTGTCGGTATATCGAAGTGCTGAGGTGTTTGTACAGTAGGGCTATGATGGCTATCCGAGTACAGAACCAGAGTACGAAACCTATCCAACTGCAGAGAGGTGTAAGACAGGGTGACGTTATATACCCGAAACTCTTCACCGCTGCATTTGAAGACGTTTTCAAGCTACTAACCTGGAAAGGATACGGTATTAACATCAATGGCGAGTACATCACTCACCTTCGATTTGCCGACGATATAGTCATTATTGCAGAATCGCCGGAGGACCTAAGAACTATGCTCAATGACCTCAATAGTGTCTCCGGACACATAGGTCTTAAGTTGAACATGGACAAAACAAAAGTCATGGGTAACGTCCATGTCGCACCTATGCCGGTAGTTGTTGGGAGCACTAAGCTCGAAGTTGTTGACGAGTATGTTTATATACTTGGGACAAATAGTCCGACTAGGTAAGTCCAACTCGACCGAGAGGTCAATCGACGGATTCAACTCGGCTGAGCAGCTTTCGGGAGATTACGACACATCTTCACGTCAGGCATACCTTAAAACCTCAAAACTTGATAGTGCAACCAGTGCTGCCAATGATGACCTATGGATCTGAGACTTGGCCTCTGCCAACGTGATCCTAACCTTACCGGAGGCTGATGCGCATTAAACCCTTTTCAACCGCCACAGGTCTTGGAGCAGGATCTTTTCTGTGATGGTGAGGCAGCTGAGCAGTCCGAGTGGGTCAAATACTGACATGACCGCGCTCAGCATCTCCCTCTTGGTCGGTGGACAATGGAGCATCTTCACTTCGTACGGCACCCTGTTCATGGACGTATTAAACGTTAATGCGTCCTCTTCGGCAATCCATAATGAACCTACGGTTTTCTTTTTTAATCTTCCTGGGCCATCATGAGTCGCTCCCACCTCCTTGGGCTTCCGTGACAGCAGCTCTTCTAGTTTATCCTCTAGCAAGGCTGCATGGTTCTGGTTTCACCCTGCTAAGGTGAAGCCTGCCTTCTTGTGGACCTCAGTGACTTGCTTCGCTATTTCGATCGCTTCCTCTAGCGTGGCGTATCTATTCAGGTAATCGTCTATATAGTGATTGTTTACGATAGCGTTAAGGGCTCGTGGATGCGTTTCGGCGTGTGCGCGCGCGTTGTGATCCCTAACACTATGTGCAAGGAAAGGCGAGCTCCTTGGTCCGAAAATCATCGATGTCATTACGTATTCACTTGGTGGACTCTTACGTTCGTTACCTCGCCATAGAAACAGTTGCGCGGGTCGATCGCGGCGGTCTATCTTTACGTGTAAAAACATCTCGCGAATATCCGTGGACACTGCTATTTCGTTTTCCCGGAAGCGAAACAATGTACCCTTTAAATTACGTAACAAGTCGGGGCTGTCGAGCAGGTAGTCGTTCGGAACTTCCTTCTCAGACCCGTTGGCTTCCTCGGCGTAGTCCTTCTCTAGGAGGTTATTCATCTGCGTAGTATATGCATCCCTGTACTCCGGTGACTAGGCCATTTTCCTCTTAATGGGTTTTCTGACGGTACGCTGGAAAATGTCAACAGCGCGTTCCTCCTCCCGCCTTGGTATGCTCTTGAGCAAGATACCCATAGAGTCAATCTCGTACTGCCTCTTGAGAAGATCCTAATCTGTTAACTCCTCATCTGAACTGGCGAACGTCTTGACATCGTCCTCTATCCGCTCGTTAACGTTCGATATATGCAGCACCGTGTCACCATCTTGCTTGCATATCACTCGCGGCGTGGTTCCTTGTCCAATAACGTTCAACCCATCTCAATAACGTGTCGTTGGGATGCCTACGACGTCCTATTCGTAAACTACGTATTATGATTAAGTACCAGTTGTCCGATCCGATTAGCACTTTAGGCTTCACATTGTCATAACGAATTCCTCTCGGTAACCCACGTAAATGTTTTAATCGTAAACAATTCCTCCGATCCTACCGTTAATTGTTCGAGTACTAACTACGTACGTATCACTTTTCGTCCTACCTCGTAATCTTATTTTCACTACGCGGCTATTAGCCTCACGTTGGCTATTCGATACGCCTCGGATGTTCAATGGTCGTTCCGCACCTAGTTCACGGGTTAATTCATCGTCGATTTGTGAGATCGTGGACATTGCGGTCCGCGCACTATAATAGGACACACTTTCAATAACACTGTCTCACTATTAGCTGTGTTAGATGCGACGAGCACTGTTTCATCTGAACTCGCAGATGCTTCCGGTGTTTCGATCTTCTTGGCGTGGAGTAACGCATGGTGAGGGGCGGTGTAGCCATCGACGCCACATTTCTTGGCCTTGCTTCTTAGACGCTGATGCTTGCTGCTCAAACACTAGAAGAACACTCCCTCTTCCTTAACCCACTTCCACCGGTTATCCATGGCGCCAGCTTCTTACACTTATTTATCACGTGATCACCACCACAACACAAAACCTTTTTATCACTATCACTGTCTTCTTAGGCGGTGAATGTTCTAACGTCGCGGGGTCTATCCTCTACGCGGCGCGTAACTATAGCTCTTTTCGACGGCGGCGTTTCTCTCCTAGTGGGCACTTCCCTCGGCGGCGCGGCGGGGCGAACGTGTAGGCGTGACTCAATACGCGGTCAGACTCCCTAATCATGATATCCGGTTCCTCATCACTTCCGTAGTGCTCCGCATAATCGCACCAACGAAACCGTAAGTGAGGGTGCTAGTTACTCTCTTATCAACATACTCGTAGGGTTCTGCAAATACCCTTCGCCGTCGACGTTCCTCATAATACATACTATGTTTTGCAACCTGATCGCGAACGCGTTCAATTCCTGAGCGGTTTGACCCGGGCGTGGACGGCGTCTTAAATCTTCTAACGCTCGATCTATAATAACTTCCGGGCGGCAGAAAAACTGCTCTAATGTTCGCATAATGTCCGCAGGATTTCTTGCGGTAAATGGCAGCACTGACACTGCTTCCCTAACCTCACCACGCATGCATTTCCTCAATCTCGCCATATTTTCTGTGTCGATGAACCCGTATAACCATAGAGTTTATACCTAGTAGATTCCTTCATCGCGGCTTTAAACGCTAACCATTCCGCGGCCAATCCACGCCCGGAATACGCACGGAAAATACGCCTGACACAAGAAATTAAATTATTATCAATGCATTATCGCTTGATATGTTTTCAACCATATTTTCAAATCTCAAAAAAAGTGGAAATAATCTCCAGTTGGATAAGTCTGACAAATTTGTTAAAGTACGTCCGCTTATGAACAAATTATCCAATGAATTTTAGAGATACTGTCTACACAAAGAAAATCATATTGTCGATTAGGGAATATGATTTTCTACTTTTTGACTGCCTCGTTGGTCTAGTGGTTGTAGTAGTGCGACTGCTGATCATGAGGTCCCAGGTTCGAATCTCGGGTCGGGCCAAAAAAAAATCAGTAATTGAGCTTTTCCATCAAGAAACTCTCAGTAGCTGCCCGGAGTCAGGAAGCTGGCGGTGTCTCACTACCGTGCCTCGTAGTTAGTGGGGGATATAATGACACAGATTTCACCAGACAGTGGTCAGAAGTTCCCAAGGGTGAGGTAACCTGCACATCGTACCTGTCTGGATCGGTCGTTAGCAGAAGGTCGAGGCAGTTGGCTGTGTGCCCATCCACATCAGGTACCCTAACCTAGTCACTTGTTGTACCAGCTGGGAGAGCCCCAGCGACAAGGCAAAATTCCACGCCTCTCTCCCAGCGTGGTCGGTCTTCTGGTATGGGAACAGCCAGTCCTGATGACAGGCATTAAAGTCCCCCAGAAAAACAAACTGTGCATTAGGGTACCGATTTAGAGCCACATCAGAGGCTTCACTGAGGTGTTCAAATAGCCTAGTTGTCTCCTGGTCACCGATGTGCGATCGGTAGACACAAGAATAAATAATTTTATCCATTCCTGTGTCTATCAATACTCAGATCGTTGAGAAAGTGGGGTCTTCTAGGTGACGGAGACGCTTACAGTAGATGTCGTTGCGGACGTAAACACAGACTCCGGCACGCTGATGGAAAAACGTACGCCGCATCTAGAGGACATCTGATCTGCGTCTCATTCAAGAAGAGTAAGTGCGGCTTGTCAGTCTCAAGATGGTAGCGGACTGCATTGAGATTACAGTGCAGGCCTCGGATGTTTGTCAGGTGTACTTTGATGGAGAGGGAGTGCTAAGGGTTATTAATGATTTTTTTTTAATTTTCAAAGTGGAGCAAACTCTAGAATTAACAACATTTCCATTATTATTTTTTCAAAAACTTACCCTTAAGGTTTTAAAAGGAGGGTGCAATATTTGTACGAAAAATATTATGAACAGACCTAGGCTGTAGGTTCCTTTTATTACGTAGCATCTGCTAAGAAAAGATTTTAGATAATTCAACCCCTAAGAGGGTAAAATAAGGTGTAACAGTTTTTATGAATGTTTTTATTATATGGGGTTGATTGTCTCAAAACTTACCGAAAATACTCTGTAAATAAAACAAATGAATATGTACCGCCGCGGGCAAAAAGCTAGTATAATATATATTGTTCAGAACTAAAATGATTGTGGAGAGCATGAACCTTTTGTAACACACTATAATTCGCTGCCTGTGACTCCAACTTGTAAACTAAGTTAGGGTCATTAACACGGGAACAATCACAATAAATTCAAAGTGAAAAGGATAATATTTGTATCTATCTTGCTGGAGCCATAATATGATTATAGCTGAGCTATGTATTAAGATTATGATATTAGTAAATTAATCTAAAACCAAACTTCTGCGTCACTTCACACATATGCCACATCAGATAATATACTCGTAATGCGAATGGGCTATAAAGAAACCACGAAATATATTTGCATAAGTAAAACAAGGAAAACATATTAATATGCTATTTGACGCGTTTATGAATCTTTATAATATTTCCTGCGACAAGAACTATGATGGTTTGAAATACATAACATATACTTATATACATATCTTTTTAAGTTAATTTACAAAAGGCGAATCGGCAACTCTGTTTACATGGCCAATGATTATTTATTGGGAGCAAATTATATCACGTTTGTCTATAACTGCCGAAATTTTCTAAGTCTGTGCAAAACAAAATTGAACTATGCGGTAGGCTAATTTAATGGTTCCATTGGTTCAAGATTATTTTTAGTGCATCATTTAGATTTTGAGTCTCTAATCTAAGTAAAAAAAATCAGCAATATATACAACATGTAACAAAAACCCTGTGGTTCCCGTTAAGTGCGTTATCAGAATCAATTCATACGTATAGAAAAATTCAAACGTATAGTAGAAATAACTTTAGGAAACTCGACTATAATTTTTTTAAATAAATTTTTAATTAAAAATTGTATGTGGTTTTACTACCTCTAACTGACACGTGCATCGGTAAAGTGGGGTCGTGCCAATTCTTTTACTCCCCGCCCAATGTAAAGGTAATAAAACCACATACTAATTGCAAATAAAATTGATTTTAAATTAATTTAATTTTTTTATAGTTAAGTTTTCTGAAGTAAAGTTATTCTATGGGCGATGCCTATGTTTCGACTTTTGATAGGCTGTGATGATGATGATGATGGAAAAATCTAAAACAACCTTAATTATTAGAAAAGTGTGGATTAGCACTAAATCGTCAGAAGTGAAAAGTTCTAGCACGATAATTTTTGATAAAAAAATTTGAAACATTGTTAATGGGACAGGAGCTTTAGCAGACGAAACACCTCTGCACATTCTTTTTGATCGCAGACACAACGTAGCATTACTAACTATACTCAGAGGAAGTCAAATACCTTATATCTAAGCAAATCATGTCACTCATTGAAATTATAGAGAGAGGACTAAGCGGTGAACTATCCCAAAGCAGCGATCACAAGAGATCATATTGATTGCAGTGATACTGGTCTCACAAGGCATGAATAGCTGCTCCCAATATAAAAACAGTATGCAGGTTATGTTGGTCTGTAAAAAATTTACATTCACTCACAAGAACAAAGAAAGATGACGAAGAAGCGGAGCACTGCGTACATTTGAAGTTATTCCTAAATCATCCTCAACTTCTTGACACAATCACGCATTTTTCTATTTTTTTATTAGCCCACAAAAGTTGACGGCCGGAAGCACAAATATGCACCTTAAACTATGTTGTTGGTTACAAATGATTTTAGATTCATATGTGTACGTAAGTGCGTGTTACATAATAAGTTGAACATGGTTTTGGCATAGTTTATGCATCACTTGAAATGTGTACGCAGCGCTCCGTTTTTCTTTCTTTGTTGGTCTTAGGATGTACTGCGTAAAATTTGACATCGCATTTTTCTAGTCTTAATTTTTACATTTGTCTTAATAAACGACTATAAAAAACGATTTGAGCTTTTACAAGTACAAAAACTTATAAAAACAACTATATTAATAATAACTGTACCATCACCACACAAAAATACTGTGAATTTGTATTGTATTCGAATTGTTGTGTTTTGAATTTGATTTTATCTTAGAGTTTTGTTAAAAAACAGTTGGATTATATTTACTTGGCCTTGAATTCTAAAAAACAAGTTTATACGAGTATATTCTTATAATAACAAGGCGCCTTTAAAAAACTAAGTATGTTTTTTTTAAATATATAACGGAATTATGAATTCAAACTGACATGATTTTTTTGATGAATTCATCAAATATATTTTCTTCCTAGCTTTGTTTAATAAAAAGTTATATTATGTAGGATTGAGGTATATTACGTATATCTTTATAAACATAATTGCTTATAAAGATATACGTAATATTTGATTGAGATCATCATTATTACAGTCCATCAAAAGTTAACCGTGTAACATAGGTCTCCCACCCCATAATGAGTGCTACTAAGCTGGGTCCTGAGCCACCTGCAATTAGACCACTCTATAGCTCTCTGAGCGACTTTGAGCTTTTTATACGGCTACTAGTAACGAACCACGTCCACGCATTGCCTGGCACACTATTATTTTCAAGTCTTGAGGTATATGTGGCGAGAAGAAGTATCATAATCTCTCTAAAACTGCCCAGCCGAGTTGCATCCGTCGACCTCTTATTCGAAGTTGGACTTACATATTTGTCTTAGTATTTTTTTCAAATTAATGTCTCAAAACCTGTAAATCTATTGGCTGTCTTTAGGTACATTAGGACTTTAATTACTAGTTTTCCACCTGCTTTCCCAAGCTTCACTGTTATTTTATCCTCGCCCGGGTTGGCATGGCCGGGCCTTGCTATTTTTAAGGTGCTGGAGAGCTATGCTAATCTCGCTTAGATTGGCGACTGGGGATTATCATCGGAAAATTGTCGAAAGGGACTTGCTCATAGATCGTTACTCACACTTACGTGTGGTTACAACGACGATGTGTGCAGCTATCCGCAGTACCTCTCAATCTCACTCAAAATCTTATGTATCCGGAAATGACGCTGCCTCATTCTGTCTTCAACGTCAGCTGTTGCATATTTTCGGCAGATAGATCTCTGGTAAAGGGCTTGGGGTCTTAGTTTCGCTCAATCACTACTTCAATACGAGCTGTATTGGAGTTGGGTAAGTCTCGCTGCATGCATTTAAAGATCGTAAATCGGGAACTTTTAAAATAGGCAGAACTCTTATCTTTTCAAAAAGGAAAATTTAAGCTCGCATGTATTCGGAACGAAATGAAATAGAGACGTAATTTACTTTAAAATATTCGTTCATTTTAGAAGAATGATAGAATCGATACCAATGAGTTCAATATTTTCAATAAGTTTCAAGAAGTTATAATTATATCTAAAGTGTGATTCAGACATAATTTTATAGCCAAGTCTATGTATACTATATAGTATGGGAGCAAAAGCTGTACGATTCTCGCGAGAACCAATGAAATTGTTATAGGAAACTCTGTGTTGATTTACCACGTGTTTGGCGGCGAAGTGGTGAAAAATAACTTCGTGGGGAAATCTAGATGACCAAGTAGTTAAAAAAATTCACACACTGCACTGATGACGATGTGGATGTAGTAGATCTGGAGAAATAAACGTCACCCTCCTCGTTTGTCAATACGGCTGAATCTGACGCATTAATCGTATTACAATCATCAATTGGAAAGTTTTCGTCATTTTCAAGATGGTCATAAACATCATAGAATTCTCCAAAAATTCGGCGTTGTTCCTTGTCAGTTTCTTCTTTAATCTCACATTATGACCACCTGTATGGCAAACCGCAAATATCACTCCCGTTTTTAAAAGTGCATGTAAAAATCATATCACGAACTATCGTCCTATTTCCCTGCCTCTCCACTTTGTCAAAAGTACTTGAAAGGTTGGTGCACAAGGCTATTTATCTTAGTTTACATAAAATCATCATTCCGTAACAACATGTTTTGTGAAAAAGCGTTTTACTGTCACCAATCTTCTTACTTTACACTACATTTTTATTTTAGATGTCGATAACCGTGCCCAAGTGGACTCGATGTACAAGGATTTTTCATCATTGGATCATGCCATTATGCTTAGGAAAAATTGTCTTTAAAAACATTCGCGGAAACCTCTTACATTGGTTTGTTGGTTTCTTTTTACATAAAAAAGAGAACACAAAAAGTTATAATTAATGGTTTTGTATCCCAATACAGTAAAAGACAACTCGGGATTCCCTCAATGGTCAATATTTAGCCCGTTGCTTTTCATTTTGATGATAAATGATTTAGACTACTAAACTTCAGGAAGATCTCAAACGATTTTATATTTACTGTTTGACAAACAAACTCCATCTTAATTTGCAAAAATGTGAAAATTCCCATTGATTATACCTATTATATATGTAACGCCCCGTTTGAGAAGGTATCTTTAACAAAAGATTGAGAAATTCTTATCGTCCCTAAATTGTATTTTGATGCCTATGTTAGTCAAATCGTTAGTAAACTCTATCAAAAGTATGGCGTTGTTATGCGAACTTGCTCTTCTTTTAAGCGACCATCTTCCTATCTTACACTTTATAAAACCATTGTACGATGCCAATTAGAATACGCCTCAGTTATATGGACACCCTTTTTGCCAAATATAATGACACTATGAAAATGACGCAGCGCAGATTTCTTCGATCCGTTAAGTACAAATATTGTCGCTAAAATTTTTAGGCAAATATTCACTCCTTACACTTAGTGCAAGACGAGTGCTTTTGGACCAGATATTAATATACAATATTTAGCACAGTGATCTTAATTGTAACCAGTTTTCTAATAAGATATGTCTTCGTCTACGGATAACATCATATCGATCGATATTGTAATTTAATAGTATAGAAATATTATGGAATATGGATGATGACAGGATAGAGCCGTGGAAGCTCAGATGGTTAGCGCTCGCTGTAAATTTCACAGTACGCGAGCAACCCGGGTTCGATCCCCGCCGACACCAATGAAATTGTTGTACTCGGCGGTGAAGGAAAACATCGTGAGGAAACCTGCATGTCTGAGAAATAGGAAAAAGAAATTATTTCAAAGACATGTGAAGTTCGCCAACACGCATTGGGGCAACATGGCGGACATTTCCTTGCCCTAAAACCCTCTCAGAAATGAGCTGTAACTTTAACTTTAACTTTATGGATGATGAGGTCGGTCGGTAGCTACTTTACTTTTTTATAAGTAGGTTCTTTCTTCTTCTTTCTTAGTAGGTCTTTGATGTTGAAGGGCTTCCTAAAACTGTAAGTTCTAAAAGATTTAGAACTCGCACCGATTTTACGCCGATCTTCAGGTTGACGGCGGCGGCGTTGGTAAAATTTCAGCGGTGGCGGCGCCCCGGCGCGGCGCACACGTCTAGTGCACAGTCGTGAGTCATTTGTAAGCAGCTACTTTACTTTTTAATATTCAATAAGCCTTATTAAACAGTTTGTAATTTATTAATATAGCTTTCATATTTTCAGACATATTAGATTTTTTTAACAGACCCGGTTTCATAGCTCACATGAAAGAAAACAAATTTTACCAAAACATAGGTTTATTTTAATTTTAACTGTGAGTAAATCTGCACTGATAGAATTTCAAAGTCGCTTGTCAAAAGCGGTAATCGAATCAGTCCAAACTTTAATTTCAATGTAGGTACGTAAGCAACTCAAATTCGATCCACGCCGACACCACCCAAGTTTTAACTGCTATTTGATGTATCAATTTACAACATTCTCGGCGGTGAAGAAAACATCGCGAAGAAATCTGTATATCTGAGCAGTTAACAATATTTCAGAAAATGTTTTCATCTATCCTGTTTCATTACTCTGTGTCTGAGAAGTAGGTGCTCTTACGACACTAAATAATACTTTACACTAAATAAGATAGAGGTAATGAAATCCAACACATTAAAGTAATATTAGTATTTAATCAAATTAAAATCACAGAATAAAATAATCACAAATAAAACAAATGAAAATTTAAGTTGCACAAATATATAAAATTCGCAAGATACTTTTTGTTATTCAGCCGTGTCCATAGCCGCCGTGTCCCCCGCCGTGTCCCCCGCCGTGTCCCCCGCCACCTCCACCGTGTCCCCAACCTCCATTTATGGATGCTTCTGCTTCCAGGCCTTCTGGTTGAGCTATCATTTCATCCGGGTACGGTAGCGCCAATGCATATGCCAAGCATACAAACATCAAAAGAGCAAGACACAGGACCTGTATGTAAAATAGTTTTAGGAATATCTAAAATCTTGTACGCTGAATATGTTTAGTGTAACAAAATTAAAATTTTAGTGTTTGAGTCACGCTGCACTCTAATATTCCTGCAGCACATTATTTGGGTCGACTGAACCGGGGAAGGAACACACTCGCACAAAATAATATCGCAATAAATAGTGACGAGAACCGGAGACCCTTTTAATTGGTAACGAGGCATTCCGTCTTATTCCTCAGGGGTGACAACGCATCTGCAATTTAATTCTTAATTGATAATAATAGATCACTATGGGTCACAGTATCCAGTTACCATCAGATGTACTGTGTGCTCGCTTATCAACCTTATTTTAAAATAGTTTATATCATTTGGTTAGTAAAATGTTTTTTGCTCGTTTTTAAAAATAAATAAATTATAATAAGTAAATATGATGCAAATAATTAGAGTATGTTGACTTACAGTTTTCATGTTGGCAAGTCACCTTTAACAATGATGATGGTAGCTGTTCATGGAGTCCTATTTATACCGCTTTACTGCTGCCTCTGACTAACTATTTTCGCTTGGGAAAATAACCGGTTATGTATGTTTTCGTCGCATTAGGATAAAAATAAATCAAGGTCTTCCATTGACGGTAATTTATACTATATATACAAATTAGGGACCTTCAAGAAAAGAGCTTACTCCGTTTTAAAAGGCCGGCAACTCACCTGCAATTCCCCTGGTGTTGCACTTGTTCATGGGCTTATCTAGTAGACACTTGCCATCAGGTGAGTTGCATACTCGTTTGCCCCCTCTTCTTAAAAAAAACAGCCTGGAGATATTCCATTTTAGCCCTCAAAGGAGACACAAGGTACCGGACTTATCTGAATTTGGTAGCAGGTGAACATGAACTGCAGCAATAAACTCTTATTAAAAGAACACTTAATTCGGTGATATTCCTTAGACCACTCAGAAGGGTACAAATATTATGCTTTTAATAAAAAGTAAAAAGTGACTTTATTAACTAAAAAGGATAGAATAATTTGCGCATAATGGCTTCTGAATTCGGAACTCTAATTCTTCGATGCACTATGCTTAAACATCGACTTCAGACGCTATAAAGTGGCAATTATTATTTTTCTAGTTTTTGAAGTCGGTTTTTCATTCAAAGTTTACTTTTATATTTATAATTCTATTTACACCTCGTCTATGATAGATATAAACAAGCCACATTTGGTTCTGCGAGAGCATATCCAATAAGCAAAAAAACATTTCCTATGGAAAATCTTTATTTATTTATTCATTGGGTACAATAAACAGATGACACCAAAACACAAACAACATGAAAACATAATAAGTGCAAAGTTACTTAATGTTACTCCAAAACATGTGCACACAACATGATATAGGTAACAGTAACGAATTTAGAGCACAAGTACTTATAACCTCTATGTATAGCGAAATATGTTGTGGAAAATTTAGGAAAATCAAATCTTTATAAAAACATTGTACGTTTATATTAACATTTAAATTGTAAACCTTGAATTCCTTATTTACAAAGTATATCTAAAACGTATTTTTGAAATTGTTTATTTTGTTATTGAATATGTCGATATTTTTACTATTATTAATCAATAAGTCATTGTAAAGGCGACACATTCTTACTAGAGGATTACGATAGGACGTATTATTTCCATAAACTTGCAAAGCAAAAGTGTTTAGGAAAGTATACCGATGACGGGGCTTAGTATTAATCTTGATAAATGAAAGAAGGGTGGGGAAATCAATAAGGGAGTGAATGGTTTTGAACAGGTAAGTCATATCCTGATATTTACACCGAGTTAGTAGTGACATAATGTTAAACTTTTATTTCAATTTAAACCATACCTATAGCACAGAATTGATAGATTTTTTTTGAATAATTTCAATACGATCTACGTGGATGGCGTATGATGGAAACCAAATGATTGTGTTATACTCTAATATACAGCGTACTAGGGAATTGTACAAATGAGAAAGCTTCGCGGATGTTTAAGTCTTGACAATCCTAAATATGAAATCAATAAGTTTTTTACTTAAAGATATTACATGACTGTATTTATCGCGGAACATAAGCTTTCAGCAAACAGTATTCCAAGATCCTTAACTACGAATTTTCTATCAAGTACCTGTCAAAGAATGAGAAGCGCAGTGGTAGATACAAGGGTTTACCGGGGGTTCAACGTAGGGACGGATCATTACGTGGTCTTATGCCGAATTAATGGTCTATTCAGACGTTGGCGGCATCGGACATCTGTGTCTACCACTGCGTTACAGCGTATAAGAACAGAGAGGTTACAAGATGAAGGTGTGAAAGAGAAGTTCAAATGTAGACTGAGAGAAAATATAAGTGGTATGGATGAATTGTGTATGAATGATTTAGACTTGGAGACTGTATGGTATAAAGTCAAGAAAGGTTTGGTGGATGCAGCTACCGAAGTATGTGGTGTAACTAAAAGAATTAATCAAAAGGAAAAATAACACTTTATGGTGGGATGATGAGGTACGGATGGAAGTGGAAGCAAAGAAGAGAGCATGGCTAGATTTACTAGGAACCAAGGCTAGTCATTCTAGCGGTATGAATGATGATATTAAAAGAAAAAAGGCAGTCTTTAGACATCTAAATAAGAGAGTAAAAGAAGTAGTTGAAAGGAAAAAGCAAGAAAGAACTGATAAGAATGATAGAAGAATATCGGATAACTTTCAGGCAAATATTAAAATGTTCTGGAAACTCGTAAAAACTGCCAGGGGAAATTGAAAACAGCCTAGAATGAATGCTATACGAGACCAGAATGGCTGTATTCTTAATGACGAAAATTCGAGTCTAAGGAGATGGAAGGAATACTTTGAAAGCGTGTTTATGAGTGATGAGACGTTTGAATTAAATGAAATAGAAATTCAGAAAGAAGAGGAAAGAGATAGAGAGATAGGTAAAGATGAAATAATGAAAGCAATGAAAAGTATGAAAGCAGGTAAGGCAGCCGGATACGATAGAGTATCACTCGAAACGCTAAGGGCTGGAGAGGGAGTGGTGGCAGACCTGCTGTACAGCTTGTTTAATTTGTGTTGGGAACTTAAGCGGGTACCGGGAGACTGGTGCAAAGCCGTGATAGTCCCAATATATAAGGGAAAAGGATCGCAGCAGGACTGTAAAAACTACCGTGGTATCAGCCTTCTTAGCATTGTGGGAAAACTGTATGCTAAGGTGCTAATTGAAAGAGTTATGAAAGATACTGATGGAAAAATTTGGGATGTGCAAGCGGGATTTAGAAAGGGAATGGCATGTACGGATCAGATCATTTCCATGCGCATTATCGCGGAGAAGTTTTTGGCCAAAAACCAAAAGGTTTTTTGTGCGTTCGTGGACTTGGAAAAGGCTTATGACAGAATAGACAGGGAGAGAGATAACACATTATGGCAAACACTGAACTCATTTGGGTTGAGCGCTGGGTTGATACTGGCATTGAAGTCTCCAGTGCTTGTGTCAGGATCAACGGGGCCTACTCGGTCTGGTTTGGCATCCATAAAGGTGTCAGACAGGGCTCTGTGTCTCCCCGTGGCTGTTCAACCTATTTATGGACAGTTGTTTGAAAAATTTGAAAGTTGAAGAATGCGGGTTAAGAATGGGTAATTTAACCGTAAAATGCCTTTTGTACGCCAATGATAAAGTCATACTTGCGTCGTCGGCGGCCGAGTTGCAAATGATGGTTACATTAATGAACAGGTCATTAAAAGAAAGGGGAATGAAAGTGAACGCAAGTAAGACGAAAGTTATAGTTTTTGAAAGAGAAGAAAGTTAAACGATATGTGAAATAAGAATAGAAGGGGAATTGGTCGAGCAAGTAGATGAGTTTGTGTATTTGGGATGTGTATTTAGCAGGGATGGTAGATATGATAAGGATATAGAACGACGAGTGAATGCAGGAAATAGAGTAAATGGGGCTCTACACTCTAGAAAGTCAGAATGTGTCCAAAAGGCACGTATGGCAATTCACAATGCTGTGTTAGTCCCTACTTTAATATATGGTAGTGAAAGTTGGGTGTGGCAGAAGAAGCACAAAAGTAGCACGTAATGCTGTAGAAATGCGGTCATTAAGGAGTATGTTAGGGCTGAATCTAAATGACAGAGTGAGAAATTGTGTGATAAGAGAAGAGTGTGGTTTGCAAGATGATGTTGTGACCAGGATTAAGAAAGGAATGCTTCGGTGGTTTGGTCATGTAGAAAGAATGAATGAGGAAAGAGTGACAAAGCAAATTTATGCGGCAGAGGTGAACGGCAGAGTCTGGAAGGGACGCCCTAGGCGAAAATTTATCGACCAAATTGGCGATATATTGAAAATGGGCCAAATCAAGAGTACCCTTAACCGACGAGCGTGTATGCGTAGGTATATGGATGTGGAGGAGGCGAGAGAGGTGTGTCAGGATTGTGCGAAATGGAAGTCCATAGTCTCTGCCTACCCCTCTGGGTGGCAGGCGTGAGTGTTTATGTTATGTTATGTTTACCTGTCCATTTATTTTATTATCAAAAGTAAATCTGTGTATTTTATTGCCAAATGATAAGACTAAGCATTTTCTTGTATTCAGATGCACGTAGTTTTCTTTACACCAATTATGAATGGAGTCTAAATGCAGCTGAAGATTTAACGAATCGCTAGATGTATCGATAACAGAAAACAGCTTTTGATCATCTGCATACAATAGGCATGGATATGTTAATTTATCAATTACATCATTAATAAATGTAATTATAGCAAAGGACTTAAATGGGATTCTTGTGGCACACTCGATGTCACAGAAGCGGGTGGTGATTGAAACCTTTTATAGTAACTGACTCCTCCCTCATGTTGAAGTATGATTCAGTCCATCTTAAAAAACTGCCAGGTATACCGTAACATGCTAATTTGATATATAAAATATTGTAATCCACTTTGTCAAACGCTTTCGAAAAATCGGTATGTAGGCAGGCTATCAACCTGTTTTCTCTTGTCGAAAGCACTGCAAAGATAATGTTTGTATTCAAGTAAATTAGAAGTCGTCGATTTATTCTTAATAAAGCCGTATTGTCTAAGCTATAGGAAGGGTTGAAAATGGTGATAAAGAGAATAATACAGCAATGATTTGAGCTATTTACCGAGGCAAGACAAGATGCTGATGGGTCGATAATTTTCGCAATTGGATCTGTCGCCAGATTTATATATATACTATTTTCTATACTGATGGATGCATTGAATAACATACACAAGGGATTACCTAATTTCGTACCGCATTTATTTATTTGGTCTAATTTCGAAATTTTTTGCTGTATCTCTTCTTGTGTGATCACGATATCATTTATATCACAATTACTACGTTTAGGTAATTTATTGTGAGAATATAATTTTCGTCGGAAGAGATGTACTTCATCGTTTTGGGAATGCTAAGTATTAGAATTATTTTTCTTATCATTAACAAAACACCAAAATAATAATCTTCATCTAAAGAAGATTCGACAGACGAAATAAATTTTTTACAGTCATTACTAATCAGTTTTTTTTACACCTGTTACTTAACATGGAAATGTGTCATAATCCCGAGAATTGTTATATTTTTTGAAACGGTGATGATATTTCCGTTTTTTTTCTAAGCTTTGCCTTAAAGCAGGTGTGAAACAAACCGGATAATTTTTTATGTTTATTTTCGTCATAGGTGTATGTTTTGTAATAACATTCCTGACCTTCGCCTAGTAGAATACCCCAACATATTTTTTATTATAGGGCATAGTAACGACAGTGAGACTCGTAGAATTACCGACTAATCCCTCTTAGTCATCTGCGCGATACTTACTGCTAGAACAAGTAGGAGATTACAGTTCCACCCTCATTTCTTCGTATTTTCTTTTATTTTTTACCCTCATTCCTAATAACTGTTTAATAACCTGGTAAGGAGCAAACTAGAATACTGCAGGCTAATATGGAGTCCTCAATATAAAATCTACGGTCCTAGAATTGAAAGAATACAAAAGAGACTGCAGCGTCATCTTGCGTACCGCTCGAATTGTAATCAAACCCACAATTTCTACGATTGGCACAATATAATATCACATCACTGGGGTTCCGTAGAAAAATGTCAGATATGATATTCCTACATAAAACGTTAAATAACAATATTGAGTGTCCTGCAATAATACACCTATTTAAATTGAATGTGCCAACAAGGCTGCCCAGGAAACCGTGCGCCCTATTTCATGTAGCGTTATACCGATCGAACTTGGGAAATATTCCCCGTTAGCGAGACTGGTACGCACCTATAACGAGCTATCCTCGAAGATATCTGGCCTCGATATTATTTGCTATTTAGATAATGGCATCCATTATCTAAACCTGCTGTTTCCTCCTTAGTGTTAAGTTCGCCTTTGTTCTTAATATAGCCACAGAGAATTCTGTCACCTTTTTGTTTACTAATAGTTTCGTCGAAATCGTAACTGCTTTGTTTGTATTCTTTATGTGAATAACCTTCTGCGATACTGTTCGATCGCAAATATGTAATTATTTCTTTTTTGTACTTTTATGAACACGTGCAATCTGTGCGAGCGAATTAGTGGCTTCAAAAACTAATGGATCAACCAATATATGACCTATTTTTGGAGCACCTCCCACATATATTTATTAAATAATTTAATCGTCGCCAAACATAACTGTAAAATAAAACATCTTGTACATCTTGAAGGAGAATAGAAGAATAATCTTGACAGATAGTAAGATAGTGAAATTGAAACAGTTAAGAAAATAAAGTCAGGATGTGTTTTCAAATTTTAATTGTTACGATTTTGGCATGGGGGACTTTTTTAAAGCAAGGATTTTGGCTCATTTTGATTATTACTTGCAAATCGTATAAAACAATTAAAAACGTATAATTCATTTATAAAGGTTTTCATTAACTTTATCCCTACCCGTCCATCATCACCTTTGATCAACGCTGGTACACTGAAATTGGTTATTGAAATTTAAAATAGGCCAGCGCATCGGAACGGAACTCTTGCTATGAAAACCAATTTTTAATGGAAGAGAAGGTAAAGAGCATGTGGTCACATGATGGTAAGTGATCACCGTTACTCATGAAAATTCGCAACACAAGAGGAATTACAGGTACGTTGCCGGCCCTTTAGTCGGTACGAAAAAACTACTGATTACAGTAAATTACATGCGTGGTAGAAAATTCGGAGTAAATCCCACGATAGTGCAACCATCGACATGATGAGGATGGGATTTCCAGTTCTGTCGCAGTGTATGATGGTGAAAGAGCTGTTACTGGGGTACCCCGGTTCAGAAATGCGAACAGTATTCCATATGAGATCGAACCTGCGTTTTGTTAAACTGCACTCGATTTACTAAGAACACCAAGCCTTTAAGAGGCCAGTTCAGCCTTCCCTTCCAAGTGACTGCGGAACTGTACGTCATTCGACATGTAGACGCCAAGAATTATGATGCTGGCTGATGCAACATGAGGAGTGACCTGAAATGGAGAAGATACGACAAGGGATTCTTTTAGCTATAAACTTGTGCATTATAGGGTAAAACTGGACTAGATTTATTCACCACCCATTCAGGAATTACAATCCCTGTGCCAACCCAAGGGATGATTATAGGCTATTATTAAGTAATCAAAGAATAAAAAGAACAGGCCGGTGTCGTGTTATACAGTAAATTAAAAAGTTCAACAAAGTAAAGAAGAGATTGATGATAATTTGTTGACAATTAACAGATATCGTGTTAAATATGAAGAAGACTTATCTGTTTAGTTATTAGTTATTAGATTATAAATAAATCATTTTGTAACTTTTCGCATTTTATTGGTTTGACAGTATATTATAGTTTAAATAAAAACAAGGAAGTAAAAAAGTATATATTACACTCAACCGATTGATATAAATGAACATTAAGTAAATATGTCGGTAGATTAAGCATTATTTATCTATAACGGCATTCTTAGCTATGATACATAATAATTTCGTGATCTATCCGTCAGCGTACCTGACTACTTCGCCGTTGGTTTGTGGTTTGAATCCTAGCTGGAGCTTTGTGCAAAACTCGAACAATTTGTATATGGTTGGTATTATAGCAGCGTGTACAGCTCCATAAATGAAAGAAGACCTGTGCGACAGCAGTATAACGTATTTAGGCTGAAACTTTACTTTTTAGTGCCTTTTGATAGACTTGAATCTGAACGCTATATGTATCAAATAAAATATAGAACTCACCGATAAGGACCATATCATTGTACATGCATTAATCTACTAAATTGATTGATTGGTACATGGAAATTAAATTTCAGAAAATTAATCTTGCAAGCAGTTGCAACTGGTAGGGATAGCAAAAAACTAGTGTGTTTAGTTTTTGTTAGTATATATAAATTAATTTTTTGTTCATTAAAATGTACCTTAATCAGTTAATCTCAGTTAATCGTTCTTATTTATTTTGGAGTTCCGGCCCTTAAAAAGAAAAAGAAAACGGTACCTTAAAGGATCACCGTCGGACCGTCTGTCAAGGTCCCTTTTCTCAGGAAAGAGTAGATGTATCAAGTTGAAATTAATATTATATATATAAATAATACTGAGTTAGGAAGTTTTTACGCTTTTAAAACAGTCCCTTGGAGGCGTAAAAACTCAAGCTCAGCGCATTCAAATATACGGTGAATTATGTCATACATTTTGAGACTGATAAACTCGCTCATTACAAACCATATAATTCCCGGGATGGATCTATATAAATAAATTAAATTAAAATCAGCTGCCGTTACGAAAATAAATATCTAAATGAACGAAAAAAGTAGCCTCTATGGTATCCTCTTCCATGCCAATTCATGAAATTCCGTCTAAAAGTTTTTTCTGAATCGTGAATACACAGACAGACGGACAGACAGGCATACAGATGGACGAAAAAAAATCGGTATCTCTTCTATAGTTCCTTGTTCTGGATATTGGAATGGCAGACACACTTCATTTCAGTGTGTGCCTTTAACACGACAAAATTGACATAATTCGTAATGGGCATCAGTCAAATTAAATGAGGAGTGTCTAGAAGTTTTAAAACTCGTTTGAAATTCGTGTTTAAGGGATAAATGTGTTATCGTTACCGTTACAGCCAATCAAAGTCTACTGTTGAACATACATAGGTCTCTCCCATAGAATGCCTTATATTGCCAAGCTTGGCGGGCGAGTTGGCAACCGCAGTTTATTTATATTTTTAGTTGTCATTAGGAAGACGCGGCTACACATCGCCTGGCTTAACTTTCTCGCATCTTACGACACCCAAACCCTATTACACGGTCAGGATAAATGTGTCGTTTTGCGGCAATTGGGTAAATTTTAAACGCATATATTATGTGTAAAATTACATTTTAAATTTCTGCGGTAATAGTACATTATTGGTTATAATTGAAAATGCACCGACTTAGTAGTTTCGAGATAAAAGCAATGCCATTCAGATTCATTATGGTTAGTTAATGCAACTGTTTTAATAAAAAAATATCTGGCTTATGATTTATTCAAATAAATTTCAAATTTTAGGTTTTTATATTAGCACACAATGAAGCACTTGCAAAATGTGTTGTTCCCGATAAAAATAAAACTAATGACAGAGAATTTCTGAATAAAGAAGTCAGTCAAGACAATGTTGTGAAACCGAGATCCAAATGTTGTCCTTATGATTTCGACCCAAATGTTTGTAAGGTTGTGGGTGATAGATTACTTTGCGGATATAATAGGAACATAGGAGGTTTTCAAAACAACGACGCATTTGAGGATTTAAAAAATGGTTGTCGCATAAGAGGTGGAAGACTCGAGTGTGGCTACGTAAATGGTCCTTTTACAAACCCAAGAAGGCCACCTGCTGTGGACAATGCTTTGTTTGAAGTTGATGGAGCAACTGATCTAGTGGTAGATAAAAATAGTAATGGAGATACCAATGTAAAGAAGGAATCGCTTAAGCTGCAAAATCAAATAACAAATTATTATGGTACAACAAGATGTATAGAGATACGTAACGTATAGTTTGTCGACAACAATAAAAGCCTTTTTTGTATTAAGCCCTATTTAAAATTTTATTTCTAGTGAAAGTCTGTATTCCTTTTCTACTGGGCTGGGTGATATTATATTTCTCAAGAACAAACAGGTACTTTACTTTTATACCAAAAAATGAATTCCATAAATAGAAACGCTAGGCCAGTGATTTACCAGTTTTTTTATGACGCCTGAAGTAACCTTATAGTACAGCGTATTAATAGTTATATGCGTTCATATTTATAAAAGGCGATTTTAATACTATTTTAATATTTGATCTCTCTCTGTCGATTGAACTGTAGAAATGGCATGTTTTGAGTTCGAGCACTTGATTGTTGTCAGTGTTTACAGACCCCCACATTCTATGTATGATTGTTTTGAAAAAATAATGGAGGAAGTTTTGCTTAAACTTAATAAACAGAATAAATCTGTCGTCGTATGTGGAGACTTTAATATCAATCTCCTTGAAACTTCTTCCATGAGTATTAAGTTTAGATCATTGCTCAAATCATACAACCTTGTTAATTTGTTCTTTGAGCCAACACGTATTGCAGGGCCCAGTGCAACTTGTATAGATAATATCTTTACTGACGTTGAGCTCTTACATAAATTAATTATTCAAAATTTAAGTTCTGATCACTGTGGACACTGTTAAAGAGCTGTGGTAGCTCAGATGGTTAGCGCTCGCTGTAAGTTTCACAGTACGCGAGCAACCCGGGTTCGATCCCCGCCGGCACCAATTAAATTGTTAATTGCAATTTTAAGGGCTGATTTACCACGTGCTCAGCGGTGAAGGAAAACATCGTGAGGAAACCTGCATGTCTGAGAAATCAAAAAAAAATTCGAAGACATGTGAAGTTCGCCAACACGCATTGGGGCAGCGCGGCGGACATTTCCTTGCCCTAAAACCCTCTCAGAAATGAGAGGAGGCTTGTGCCCAGCAGTGGGACGTATATAGGCTGTAACTTTACTTTACTTTTCACTGTGGACAGTTACTCTCGCTACCTTACATCCACAAAAAAACAGAAAGTTAAGAAAGTTGTGCTTGTTCCAATAAATGAACATCGCTAGAGATTTAGAAGTAGTATAGTGAAAAAGCTGCCTTTTCTTCCATATAAAAACAATACTAACTATTTATATGGATCATTATTTAAACTAATAAGTCTTGAATTTAATAAAACATTTACTTATAAAACACTCTCTTTATACAGTCGCAAATCGTTTAATGAGTGGGCGACAGTAGGAATCCATAGGAGTAGACAAAAGTTAAATGATCTTTACAATGAAAGATTATATAATCATAGTGTTTCATTTAGAGAATATGTGAAAAAATATTCCAAAATATTTAAAAGAGTGTGTTGTGCAGCCAAGTCTTTATATTTAAGAAACAAAAATAAGAATGCCTCTAATAAAATTAAAATTACTTGGAGTATAATCAATAGTGAAACTGGCAAGATGAAACTACACAACTCAAAATTTCCATTAAATTTTAACAATAATTTGACAAGATCAGATCAAGACGTTGCAACGGCTTTTGAACAATATTTTACCGACATTCCGATCTTGACTACAAAGTCGCTCAATTCCTCCCCTGCTGTCGCCAAGTCATTACTCAAACAAAATGTAAATGTCTGTAAAAAAGAATTTGCATTTAATAGAATATTATTAGGTGATATTGTAAAATATTTCAAAACTAATGATATTAAGAAAACATCAGATCTATGGGGAATTTCTGTTAAAATTACTGCGTCTATAATAGATGCGATCGCACCCCAACTTGCTATTAGTTTCAATGCTAGTATCGAATCTGGTGTGTTTCCTGATTTAATGAAACATAGTTTTTTTTAGAGAACAAGGGTGACAAACGAGCACACAGTCTACCTGATGGTAAGTGGTTGCTGTGACCCATAAACATCTACATCTATCTTCGTTTGCGAATTTAAATGCAGATGCGTTGTCAGCCGTGAGGACAAAGTAGAACGCTTCTTTTCCAGTAAAAAGGGTCTACGGTTCTCTACACTCACCATACGAAACACAGCAGCATTAAGCTGCTATTTTACGCTGGTATTCTGTGAGAGCGTGGTCCTTCCCCGGTCGAGCCGACCCATCCGTGCTACAACTATACTATTAATATAGCTGCAGCATGGCTCTACCACGTAAACAAAAAGTTATACCTTTATTTAAATCTGGCAGTACATTAGACCCCACTATTTTTAGACCTATTTCTGTACTGCCAACGCTCAGTGAAATTTTGAAAAAATTATTCTAGATCAAATGTTAAGTTTTTTAAATGTAAATAAATTACTCCATAACAGTTAGTTTGGATTTACAAGGGGTCGCTTGACAACTGATGCCGGTATTGAGCTAATCAAACATATTTTCTGTGCATGGGGAAATTCAGAAGATGCTTTGGGTATATTTTGTGATCTTTCCAAGGCTTTCAAGTGTGTTCACCATGAGACATTAATCAGGAAGTTACATCATTATGGTGTAAAAAACATAGCGCTTAAACTTATTATGTCATATCTAAATAATAGAACGCAAACAGTTGTTATTAATGGATGCAGTGGTGTTCCTCAGGGCTCAGTTCTTGGTCCCTTTCTGTTCTTAGTTTATATTAATGACTTACCTTACTTGGTAGGGAATAACCATGATAAAGTATTATTTGCTGATGATACTTCGTTGATTTTTGGAAAAGGCAATTATTGAAATATGGCGAAGTGAATAATACTATATCAAAACTAGTATCACTGGTTTAACGTTAATTATTTGCTTTTGAACGGTAATAAAACGAAATGTATTAAATTCATTACACCTATTGTCAATCAATGTGCTTTTAAATAGGGAGGAGCTGGGCCTTGTTGCATCCACTGTTTTTCTCGGAATTACAGTTGGCGCGAAGCTTCAATGGGGCCCTCATATATCTAAAATAGCAATTTATTTCAACTATTTAAGTACAGTGACGTAATTAAAATTTTATTCCGTCCTCCATGGTGCTACTACTCCGGAGGCGTGGAGCAGAAGTGCGGTGGTCTTGTTCTTCAAGAAAAGCGACAACGCTCTCTTGAAGAACTGCAGACTGATTTCCCTTCTGAGCCGCGTCTACGTGCTGTTTTCGAGAGTCATTACGAATGGTTTCACACGCAGACTCGACGACTTCCAGCTTCCCGAACAAGCCGGTTTCCGAAAAGGCTTTAGCACCATAGACCACATACATACCATTTGGCAAATTTTACAGAAGACCGAAGAGTACAATCTGCCACTTTGTCTTGCGTATGTGGACTATGAAAAAGCCTTTGATTCCGTCGAAATTTGGGCGGTGCTGCAGTCCCTTCAGCGGTGCCAAGTTGACTGTCAGTATATCGAAGTGCTGAGGTGTTTGCACAGTAGGGCTATGATGGCTATCCGAGTACAGAACCAGAGACGAAACCTATCCAACTGTAGAGAGGTGTAATACAGTGCATTGGAAGACGTTGTCAAGCTACTGGACTGGAAAGGATACGGTATTAACGTCAATGGCGAGAACATCACTCACCTTCGATTTGCCGACGATATAGTCCTTATTGCAGAATCGCTGGAGTACCTAAGCACTATGCTCAATGACCTCAATAGTGTCTCCGGACGCATAGGTCTTAAGTTGAACATGGACAAAACAAAAGTCATGTGTAACGTCCATGTCACACCTATGCCGGTAGTTGTTGGGAGCACTAAGCTCGAAGTTGTTGACTAGTATGTTTATATACTTGGGACAAATAGTCCTACTAGGTAAGTCCAACTCGACCGAGAGGTCAATCGATGGATTCAACTCGGCTGAGCAGCGTTGGGGAGATTACGACACATCTTCACGTCAGGCATACCTTAAAACCTCAAAACTTTATAGTGCAACCAGTGCGTGTTGCCAATGATGACCTATGGATCTGAGACTTGGCCGCTGTCAACGTGATCCTAACCTTACCGGAGGCGGATGCGTATGCACGTTCACTCGCGTCGTTAAACACGTGAAGTTGCCTATCTACCACTCCCCCCGTAGGAGCATAGCATCGCACGCAGTTGTGATACTTCCTCGACGACTCGCAGCCACCTTTGGGATTCATCCGCTGCCTGCTCGGGTATTTCGTCGTCCCATTAGACCCTCTTCAACCGCCACAGGTCTTGGAGCAGGATCTTTTCTGTGATGGTGGGGTAGCTGAGCAGTCCGAGTGGGTCAAATACTGACATGACCGCGCTCAGCGTCTCCCTCTTGGTCGGTGGACAATGGAGCATCTTCACTTCGTACGGCACCCTGTTCATGGACGTATTAAACGTTAATGCGTCCTCTTCGGCAATCCATAATGAACCTACGGTTTTATTTTTTAATCTTCCTGGGCTATCATGAGTCGCTCCCACCTCCTTGGGCTTCCGTGTCAGCAGCTCTTCTAGTTTATCCTCTAGCAAGGCTGCATGGTTCTGGTTTCACCCTGCCAAGGTGAAGCCTGCCTTCTCGTGGACCACGGTGACTTGCTTCGCTATTTTGATCGCTTCCTCTAGCGTAGCGTAACTATACAGGTAATCGTCCATATAGTGATTGTTTACGATAGCGTTAAGGGCTCGTGGATGCGTTTCGCCGTGTGCGCACGCGTTGTGATCCCTAACACTATGTGCAAGGAAAGGCGAGCTCCTTGGTCCGAAAATCATCGATGTTATTACGTATTCACTTGGTGGACTCTTACGTTTGTTACCTCGCCATAGAAACAGTTACGCGGGTCAATCGCAGCGGTCAATCTTTACGCGTAAAAACATCTAGCGAATATCCGCGGACACTGCTATTTCGTTTTCCCGGAAGCGAAAAAATGTACCCGGTAAATTACGTAACAAGTCGGAGCTGTCGAGCAGGTAGTCGTTCAGGCACTAGCCTGATGCGCGAGCTGCTGCGTCGAACATAAGTCTTATCTTCCCTGGCTTGTTCGGATTCCTCACAGCAAAATGATCCACCAACTCTTCGGACCTTCCTTCTCAGACCCGTTGGCTTCCTCGGCGTAGTCCTTCTCTAGGAGGTTATTCATCTGCGTGATATACGCATCCCTGTACTCCGGTGACTAGACCATTTTCCTCTTAATGGGTTTTCTGACGGTACGCTGGAAAATGTCAACAGTGCGTTGCTCCTCCCGCCTTGGTATGCTCTTGAGCAAGATACCGATAGAGTCAATCTCGTACTGCCTCTTGAGAAGATCCGTTAACTCCTCATCTGAACTGGCGAACGTCTTGACATCGTCCTCTATCCGCTCGTTAACCCTTAATTGATCTGTTAGGTCCCAGGGACTCCACGCGATTTTCAAAGTGTTGTGATTTCTTTGTTTTGGCACTCAAAGGCTTGTGCGTCACAGTACCTTCATACAGTAGCGTGCGACGCGCAGGGGAGAGAGGACGTGCGTCTGCGCTTCATCCATCGGTGAGTTTTTAAGCTAGTATAGTCCGCCGGACTCCACCAGGGCATGTGTGTAACTTTTTTTTCAATATCACTTATTATTATTTTTGTTTTTTTGATTTTTTTTTTTTGTTTTAGACTGGAAAATGGCTTCGAATAGACAAGTAGTTAGCGTAGATCAACCAAATGCTGAATCTATTCTACTCGACTGGCTAAATGACGAAGATTGTACCGACGATGAATCTCAATCACTTGAACCATCTCGAGCTGTGATACCTGAAGAACTATTATCCGACTCTGAAGATGACTGTATACCTTCTGATCACGACTCGGACTCAGAGTGTTCAGTTGACTCAGATGATGAAGATGTGTTGACCTCAGGTGAGAGCGCTAAATATTATTACGGAAAAAACCGATTCAAATGGTCAAGCGAACCCCCGTCAAGAAACATCCGCACACAGTCTCACAATATTCTTCGTTTACCTTCAAACCAAAATGATTTAGTTACAGAGAATGGTCCGATTTCTCCTTTGGATGCATTACAGCTTATTTTTGATAATCAAATGATAGAAACGATTTTAGATGGACTAATAAAAATTGAAAATAATTCGTGAGACCATTTCACCAAAGGAGCAATACGCTTTCAAGGAAGCGTGCCAAATAGAACTGAAAGGTTGTCTCTCTGCTACTATAGTGCAGCATTTAAGTCCAATCATGAAAGTGTATTGTCGTTGTTTGCAACTGACGGAACAGGGAGACCTATATTTCGGGCTTCTATGTCTAAAAAACGTTTCCTTATACTACTTCTAGTTCTCAGATTTGACAATTTCACTGATAGAGAAGCTCGAAAAATAATCGATCCAGGCTGTGCTGTTACTGAATTTCTTGAAATGTTCAATAAAAACTCACAAGCAAGGTATGTCCCAGGTGCTAATGTTACTGTTGACGAGATGCTGCTGGCTTTTCGTGGAAGGTGTAGGTTTAAAATGTATATCCCCAGTAAGCCAGCCAAATATGGAGTGAAGGTACAATGTCTAGCTGATTCTGCAACATTCTACGTATATAACACTTACATATATACAGGAAAAGGATCTGACTCTTACACATTATCAGAAGAAGATAAGAAAAAGCCTGTTCCAACTCAAGCAGTACTTAGACTGTGTAAGCCAATATTTAACACCAACAGAAATATAACAACAGACAATTGGTATTCGTCAATAGAACTTTCACAAGAACTTAAAATAAAGGATTGACTACAGTAGGTACTTTGAAAAAACAAAGCTGTCATTCCAAAAAGTTTTTACCTGCGAAGAACAAAGAGCTGAATAGTTCACTGTTTGGATTTACGAAAGATTGGACTTTAGTCAGTTTTGTGCCTAAAAAAAACAAAGCAGTAATATTGTACTCTACGATGCATCACAATTCTAAAATTAATCCAGAAACTCTAAAGCCTGAAATTATTGAATATTATAATGACACAAAAAGTGGCGTAGATTCGGTGGACCAAAAATGCTCTGTATATTCATGCAGTCGGCGTACGCGACGTTGGCCAATGGCAGTTTTTTTCCGCATATTGGACATGAGTGCGTGGAACAGCTATGTTATTCACAAAAGCCAAGCAGGTATCAGCAAAATGACACGTCTAAATTACATAAAAGGATTGGCTGAGCAACTAAATGACATGAATTTGAAATCACGGCAATACAACGAAAGACTTCCTCGTCAGCTACGCGAGTTGATATCTGACGTCACAAAGGTACCTCTTATAGAAGAACAACAAGGTTTAGATGACAAATTGCCTAGAAACCAAAGAAAATACTGCCATATATGTCCTAAACGCCTGAAAAGAAAGACTTCATTTTTGTGCCATACCTGTATGAAGCCAGTATGTTTGGCATGTACGAAGAAGATTTGCACTCATTGTGTTGCGACAGCTAAAGATTAAGTGTTGCACGTTTTTTATTTTTATATGAAACAGTATTCTTTTTTAGTCTATTTTCATAAGTTCATTAGATTGTTTAAGTATTTTCTAAGTAAAAAAATTAATATTCCTTATATTCAAATTGTTATAGCAGCTAGAAGTTGAAGCAAATTTTTGTTAATTTAATTTCAAGGGTAGTTTATTTTTCGAATGCTAAAATGTTCAAATGATAATTAATACCAAAGTTTTATATAAAAGTAAGAGAAGGTAATGTTTTTTAGTTAAATAAATGATTTTGAACATAAAATGTCGTTTCACTTTAAATTTATCAACAATTTCTTGAATTGAAGTCCCTCGGACTCCACCAGATAAATTAAAGTATATTTAGGCACCAGGTTAACTGGGGGTTAACATTCAATATATGCAGCACCGTCTCACCATCTTGCTTGCATATCACTCGCGGCGCGGTTCCTTGTCCAATAACGTTCAACCCATCCCAATAACGCGTCGGTGGGTTGCCTACGACGTCCTTTTCGTAAACTACGTATTATGATTACGTACCAGTTGTCCGATCCGATTAGCACTTTAGGATTCACATTATCATAACGGATTCCTCTCGGTAACCCACGTAAATGTTTTAATTGTAAACAATTCCTACCAGCGGACTGCGATCCTACCGTTAATTGTTCGAGCACTAACTACCTACGTATCACTTTTCGTCCTACCTCGTAATCTTATTTTCACTACGCGGCTGTTAGCCTCACGTTGGCTATTCGATACGCCTCGGATGTTCAATGGCTTCGTCGGTCGTTCCGCACCTAGTTCACGGGTTAATTCATCGTCGATTTGTGAGATCGTGGACATAGTGGTCCGGGCACTACAATAGGACACACTTTCAATAACACTGTCTCACTATTAGCTGTGTTAGATGCGACGAGCACTGTTTCATCTGAACTCGCAGATGCTTCTGGTGTTTTGATCTTCTTGGCGTGGAGTAACGCGTGGTGAGGGGCGGTGTAGCCATCGACGCCACATTTCTTGGCCTTGCATCTTAGACGCTGATGCTTGCTGCACAAACACTAGAAGAACACTCCCTCTTCCTTAACCCACTTCCACCGGTTATCCAAGGCGCCAGCTTCTTACACTTATTTATCACGCGATCACCACCACAACACAAACACTTTTTATCACTATCACTGTCTTCTTAGGCGGTGAATGTTCTTACGTCGCGGGGCCTATCCTCTACGCGGCGCGTAACCATAGCGCTTTTCGACGGCGGCGTTTCTCTCCTAGCGGGCACTTCCCTCGGCGGCGCGGCGGGGCGAACGTGTAGTCGTGACTCAACACGCGGTCAGACTCCCTAATCATGAATTGGATAGTGTCACGATATCCGGTTCCTCATCACTTCCGTAGTGCTCCGCATAATCGCACCAACGTGACCGTGAGGATTCAACTTTCTAGTTAACTCTCTTATCAACATACTCGTAGGGTTTTGCAAATACCTTTCGCCGTCGACGTTCCTCATAATACGTATTATGTTTTGCAACTTAATCGCGAACGCGTTCAATTCCTGAGCGGTTTGACCCGGGCGTGGACGGCGTCTTAAAGCTTCTAATGCTCGATCTACAATAACTTCCGGGCGGCAGAAACACTGCTCTAATGTTCGCATAATGTCACTGCTGACACTGCTTTCCTAACCTCACCACGCATGCATTTCCTCAATCTCGCCATATTTTCAGTGTCGGTGAACCCGTATAACCATAGAGTTTATACCTAGTAGATACCTTCATCGCGGCTTTAAACGCTAACCATTCCGCCAAAATACGCCTGACACAAGAAATTAACTTATTGTCAATGCATTACCACTTGATATGTTTTCAGCCATGTTTTCAAATCTCAAAAACAGTGGAAATAATCTCCAGTTGGATAAGTCTGACAAATTTGTTAAAGTACGTCCGCTTATGAACAAATTATCCAATGAATTTTAGAGATACTGTCTATACAAAGAAAATCATATTGTCGATTAGGCAATATGATTTTCTACTTTTTGACTGCCTCGTTGGTCTAGTGGTTGTAGTAGTGCGACTGCTGATCATGAGGTCCCGGGTTCGAATCCCGGGTCGGGCCAAAAATAATCAGTAATTGAGCTTTTCCATTTAGAAACTCTCAGTAGCTGCCCGGAGTCAGGAAGCTGGCGATGTCTCACCCCCGTGCCTCGGAAAGCACGTAAGGCCGTTAGTCCTGCGCCTGATCTCTCTCCGATCGTGTCGGTTTACCGTCCCATCGGACTATCAGAGCGAGGGAATAGAGAGTGCACCTGTGCTTCCGGATACATTTGGGCACTATAATCCTGTCCTGCACCGATGGCTAGTCTCCGTCGATGCTGGCCGCCCTGACCCAAATTCGGTCTGGAGGACATTATTATGATTTTCTAATACTAATACTTTGGACTACATAGAAGCAAACAATTCATACGTGGCAAGCCGATAAGATACGGCTTCAAATTTTGGGTGAGCACAACATCAGGTGGCTATTTAGTTGGTTTGAGCCATGCTAAGGCGCAAATACAAATCTAAATGCCAGATACGCAAAATTAGGCCTCTTTGCCAGTGTGGTACTCACAACTCTTTTTTAATTTTCAAAGTGGAGCAAACTCTAGAATTAACAACATTTCCATTATTATTTTTTCAAAAACTTACCCTTAAGGTTTTAAAAGGAGGGTGCAATATTTTTATGAAAAATATTATGAACAGACCTAGGCTGTAGGTTCCTTTTATTACGTAGCATCTGCTAAGAAAAGATAAATGGAACAAAAGATTTACTGCGCGACCCCAGATAATGGGAAATGGTTTAAAAATGATCTGCTAAGAAAAGATTTTAAAAAATTCAACCCCTAAGAGGGTAAAATAAGGTGTAACAGTTTTTATGAATGTTTTTATTATAGGGGTTGATTGCCTCAAAACTCACCGAAAATACTCTGTAAATAAAACAAATGAATATGTACCGCCGCGGGCAAAAAGCTAGTATAATATATATTGTTCACAACTAAACTGATTGGGTATAGGGATTGTGGAGAGTATGAACCTTTTGTAACACACTATAATTCGCTGCCTGTGACTCCACCTTGTAAACTAAGTTAGGATCATTAACACGGGAACAATCACAATAAATTCAAAGTGAAAAGGATAATATTTGTATCTATCTTGTTGGAGCCATAATATGATTATAGCTGAGCTATCTATTAAGATTATGATATTAGTAAATTAATCTAAAACTAAACTTCTGCGTGACTTCACACATATGCCACATCAGTAAATAAACTTATTTGTAGAATGCCATAATATACTCGTAATGCGAATGGGCTATAAAGAAACCACGAAATATATTTGCATAAGTAAAACAAGGAAAACATATTAATATGCTATTTGACGCATTTATGAGTCTTTATACTATTTCCTGCGACAAGAACTATGATGGTTTGAAATACATAACATATACTTATATACATATCTTTTTAAGTTAATTTACAAAAAGTGTATCGGCAACTCTGTTTACATGGCCAATGATTATTTATTCATATAAACACAAAAAAAGATTGTGTGAATGGTGGGTGAGTTTTGCTCCTGGGAGCAAATTACATCACGTTTGTCTATAACTGCCGAAATTTTCTAAGTCTGTGCAAAAAAAAATTGAACTCTGCGGTTGGTTAATTTAATGGTTCCATTGGTTCAAGATTTTTTTAGTGCATCATTTAGATTTTGAGTCTCTAATCTAAGTAAAAAAATCAGCAATATATACAACATGTAACAAAAACCCTGTGGTTCCCGTTAAGTCCGTTATCAGAATCAATTCATACGTATAGAAAAATTCAAACGTATAGTAGAAATAACTTTAAAAAACTCGACTATAATTTTTTTAAATAAATTTTTAATTAAAAATTGTATGTGGTTTTACTACCTCTAACTCACACGCACATCGATAAAGCTGGGTCGTGACAACACTCTTACTCCCCGCCCAATGCATAGGTAATACACATACTAAAGGTAATATACATACTATTTGCAAATAAAATTGATTTTAAATTAATTTAATTTTTTTACAATTAAGTTTTCTGAAGTAAAGTTATTCTATGGGCGATGCCTATGTTTCGACTTTTGATAGGCTGTGGTGATGATGGAAAAATCTAAAACAACCTTAATTATTAGAAAAGTGTGGATTAGCACTAAATCGTCAGAAGTAAAAAGTTCTAGCACAATAACTTTGATAAAAAAAATTGAAACATTGTTAATGGGACAGGAGCTTTAGTAAACGAAACACCTCTGCACATTTTTTTGATCGCGGACACAACGTAGCATCCTTTTATTAAATTACTTACTATATTCAGAGGAACTGAAATGCTTATATCTAAGCAAATCATGCTACTCATTGAAATTGTAGAGAGAGGACTTAGCGGTGAACTATCCTAAAGCAGCGATCACAAGAGATTATATTGATTGCAGTGATACTGGTCTCTCAAGGCATAAATAGCTGCTCCCAATATAAAAACAGTATGCGGGTTATATTGGCCTGTAACAAATTTACATACTCTCACAAGAACAAAGAAAGATGACGAAGAAGCGAGCACTGCGTACATTTGAAGTGATTCCTAAATCATCCTCAACTTCTTGACACAATCACGCATACATCTTTCTTTTTTCTATTTTTTTATTAGCCCACAAAAGTTGACGGCGGGAAGCACAAATATGCACCTTTAACTATATTGTTGGTTACAAATGATTTTAGATTCATATGTGTACGTAAGTGCGTGTTACATAATAAGTTGAACGTGGTTTTGGAATAGTTTATAAATAAATAAATAAAATCTCTTTATTTCGGACCAACATCCATATTAGTAGGTACAAGGAAGTTATAGCTATGTTAGTAACAATTAGGTACAGACACAAATAATTAGTTTAAGTAAAAACCAGGCCTGCCTGGTTTTTACTTAAACTAATTATTTGTGTAATTTTTAATTATAAACTATAAACTGGGTGAATATGCACATGCATATTCACCCAGTGTCCCATAACAGGACAATCTGGTTTGTCACTAATAGCCTTCAGTATGGTGTTGGAGCTACCACGTATTCTTCGCATGAGCGAGGCGACCCGTTTGCGTAACACCGTCTCGAAGCTATCGGTGCGCGCTTGCCCGATGTGCTGCAGAATCGCGGCAGACCCAACATCACCCTGAAGGCATTATTATACTCTACTCGGAGTGCGCTGAAAGCCCCCCGCATATAATCAACCCACAGATTACACGTGTACATTGTTTGGCAGAAGGCTTTAAACAATGTAATTTTAACTTCTGTGGTACATCGTGAAAATCTGCGGGCTAACAAATTGCAACGGACTGCCAAAGCTCTCCTTTCCCTTTCCATATCACTGTCATCCCTCAGTCTCTCGTTCACAATGTGACCGAATACTTTAAGGACGACACGCGATGTAGAGCTACCCCGTTTAGGTACACTGGCGGAACATTGAGAGTTTTGCGACCGTCTGCCTTAAATACCATAAACACGCTCTTCTTTATATTGTACAAAAGACCGAACACTCATCAGTTTTCTGAGAGCAGCGACTGTTGGACTCAGCAGCACCATGTCGTCAGCATAACTTATACTATTGACACAAAGACCGTCAATAGAGTATCCGATACCCATGCTGCTGAGCTCACGAATCAGCTGGTCAATATAACAATTAAATAGTGCGGGAGAGGTCAAACCACCTTGCCTCACCCCGCATTTAAGCTTAAACTCATCAGAAAACTGTCCAAGCCATTTGACTTGGTTAGTCTGATGTCCATACCAGTATTTATACACATTGACAATGTCATTCGGGACACCACTCGCCAACAGCTTCGCCCAAAGGACATCATATTGAACCAAGTCAAATGCCTTCGACAGATCCAGAAAAGCCGCATACACACATGTTTTTCTGCAAGTGTAGTACTTGATTATATGCTTGAGGGACATAATAGCACACTTCGTGGATAACCCTGGCCGAAAAACGTAATTGGGCGTCGTGAAACTTAAGATGTTGTTTAAGTTGTCTCTCAAGCAAACAATCAAACACTTTAACCGTCATAGTAGCTAATGATATCGGTCGGTAGTTGGTCTTATCGGAAATATCCACAGTTTTATTTTTAACAATTGGAACTACGACCGTTCTCATTAGAACTGCAGGTAAGTAGGCATGCCTCCTACAGATTGTGAACAGCATTCCCAGCAACCTTGGGAGGTGAGGCCCCGTACAAAGGAAATGCTCAATGCTGAGGCCGTCGTGCCCTGGCGACTTGCCATGCTTCATTCCTTTTATCACCTCATAAACCACCTTGGCAGTGAAACGTTCTGGCACGCTGGTCACGACCAGCCCAGCATCAACACTATCACGTTTACCAGCACTGCCCGTGGCGGTGACAGGCTGAACCTGGCCACTTGAAATGTGTACGCAGCGTTCCGTTTTTCTTTCTTTGTTGGTCTTAGGATGTACTGCGCAAAATTTGACATCGCATTTTCTTCTCTAAATTTTTACATTTGTCTTAATAAACGACTATAAAAAACGATTTGAGCTTTTACAAGTACAAAAACTTATAAAAACAACTATATTAATAATGGCTGTACCATCACCACACAAACATACTGTGAATTTGTATTGTATTCGAATTGTTATGTTTTGAATTTGATTTTATCTTAGAGTTTTGTTAAAAAACAGTTGGATTATATTTACTTGGCCTTGAATTCTAAAAAACAAGTTTATACGAATATATTCTTACAATAACAAAACTGGCGCCTTTAAAAAACTAAGTATGTTTTTTAAATATATAACGGAATTATGAATTCAAACTGACATGATTTTTTTTGATGAATTCATCAAATATATTTTCTTCCTAGCTTTGTTTAATAAAAAGTTATATTATGTAGGGTTGAGGAATATTACGTATATCTTTATAAACATAATTGCTGGTGCATCTATTAGTGGTCATGTAATTTCTGAACGAATTTACCGATTGAGATCATCATTATTACAGTCCATCAAAAGTTAACCGTGTAACATAGGTCTCCCACCCCATAATGAGTGCTACAAAGCTGGGTCCTGAGCCACCTGCAATCATCGATTTCCTGCATCTCTTATCAGGTCGCCACTCTAGTGGGGTGGCCGCCATACACTTCGATTACTGGTACGAGACTCGGGAACCCTTCTTTCCTTTCGTCGGTTCTTCGCCTAGTAGTAGTAGTAGTAGTAGTAGTAGTACTTGTTGTAGTAGCTATATGGCCGGTCTATTGCCACATCAGCTTATTGATCCGTTGGGTTATGTAATTACCCAATCAATTATCTACTGCGGATACCATCACTACTAATTCTATCATGCAAATAAATTCAAAACATAGACCACTCTATAGTTCTCTGAGCGAATTTGAGCTTTTTTATACGGCTATACTTAACTAGTATACTTTTATACTAGTAACGAACCACGTCCACGCATTGCCTGGCACACTATTATTTTCAAGTTTTGAGGTATATGCGGCGAGAAGAAGTATCATAATCTCTCTAAAACTGCCCAGCCGAGTTGCATCCGTCGACCTCTTATTCGAAGTTGGACTTACATATTTGTCTTAGTATTTTTTTCAAATTAATGTCTCAAAACCTGTAGCTCTATTGGCTGTCTTTAGGTACATTAGGACATTAATTACTAGTTTTCCACCTGCTTTCCGAAGCTTCACTGTTATTTTATCCTCGCCCGGGTTGGCATGGCTGGGCCTTGCTATTTTTAAGGTGCTGGAGAGCTACGCTAATCTCGCTTAGATTGGCGACTGGGGATTATCATCGGAAAATTGTCGAAAGGGACTTGCTCATAGATCTATACTCACACTTACGTGTGGTTACAACGACGATGTGTGCAGCTATCCGTAGTACCTCTCAATCTCACTCAAAATCTTATGTATCCGGAAATGACGCTGCCTCATTCTGTCTTCAACGTCAGCTGTTGCATATTTTCAGCAGATAGATCTCTGGTAAAGGGCTTGGGGTCTTGGTTTCGCTCAATCACTACTTCATTACGAGCTGTATTGGAGTTGGGTAAGTCTCGCTGCATGCATTTAAAGATCGTAAATCGGGAACTTTTAAAATAGGCAGAACTCTTATCTTTTCAAAAAGGAAAATTTAAGCTCGCATGTATTCGGAACGAAATGAAATAGAGACGTAATTTACTTTAAAATATTCGTTTATTTTAGAATAATGATAGAATCGATACCAATGAGATCAATATTTTCAATATGTTGTAATTTAATAGTATAGAAATATTATGGAATATGGATGATGACAGGATAGAGCCGTGGTAGCTCAGATGGTTAGCGCTCGCTGTAAATTACACAGTACGCGAGCAACCCGGGTTCGATCCCCGCCGACACCAATGAAATTGTTAATTGCATTTTTAAGTGCTGATTTACCATGTGCTCGGCGGTGAAGGAAAACATCGTGAGGAAACTGTCTGAGAAATAGGAAAAAGAAATTATTTCAAAGACATGTGAAGTTCGCCAACACGCCAAACGTGGCGGACATTCCATTTCCAGAAGTGCAGCGGTCTTGTTCTTTAAGAAAGGCGACAACGCTGTCTTGAATAAATACAGACTGTTTTCGAGAGTCATTACAGCCTCCCGAACAAGCCGGTTTCCGAAAAGGCTTTAGCACCATAGACCTCATACGTACCCTTCGGCAAATTGTACAGAAGTCCGAAGAGTACAATTTGACACTATGTCTGGCGTATGTGGACTATGAGAAAGCCTTTGATTCCGTCGAAATTTGGGCGGTGCTGCTGTCCCTTCAGCGGTGCCAAGTGGACTGTCGGTATATCGAGGTGCTGAAGTGTTTGTACAGTAGGGCTACGATGGCTATCCGAGTACAGAACCAGAGTACGAAACCTATCCAACTGCAGATTGTGCTGCCGGTGTAAGACAGGGTGACGTAATATCCCCGAAACTCTTCACCGCTGCATTGGAAGACGTTTTCAAGCTACTGGACTGGAAAGGATATGGTATTAACGTCAATGGCGAGTACATCACTCACCTTCGATTTGCCGACGATATAGTCCTTATGGCAGAATCGCTGGAGGACCTAAGCACTATGCTCAATGACCTCAATAGTGTCTCTCAACGGATAGGTCTCAAGATGAACATGGACAAAACAAAAATCATGTTTAATGTCCATGTCACACCTATGCCGGTAGTTGTTGGGAGCACTAAGCTCGAAGTTGTTGACGAATATGTTTACCTGGGACAAATAGTCCGACTAGGTAAGTCCAACTTCAACCGAGAGGTCAACGACGGATTCAACTCGGCTGGGCAGCGTTCGGGAGATTACGACCCATCTTCTCGTCAGGCATACCTCAAAACCTCAAAACTAAATTCTACAACCAGTGCGTGTTGCCAGTGATGACATATGGAACTGAGACGTGGTCCTTCACTACTGGCCGTATGAGGAAGCTCAAGGTCGCTCAGCGACCTATGGAGAGGGCTATGCTCGGGGTTTCTCTGCGTGATAAACTTAGAAATGAGGATATCCGCAGTAGAACCAGAGTAACCGACATAGCCCAAAGGATTAGTAAGCTGAAGTGGCAATGGGCCGGCCATATAGCTCGAAGAACCGACAACCGTTGGGGAAGAAAGGTTCTCGAGTGGCAGCCTCGTACCGGCAGGCGAAGTGTAGGGCGTCCCCCCACTAGATGGAGTGACGACCTGGTGAGACATGCAGTCAGTGGATGCAGGTGGCTCGGGACCGTGCTTTGTGGCATTCCGTGGGGGAGGCCTATGTTCAGCAGTGGACTTATGAAGGGCTGTAATGATAGGTTTATTTTAATTTTAACTGTGAGTAAATCTGCACTGATAGAATTTCAAAGTCGCTTCTCAAAAGCGGTAATCGAATCAGTCCAAACTTAAATTTCAATGTAGGTACGTAAGCAACTCAAATTCGATCCACGCCGACACCACCCAAGTTTTAACTGTTATTTGATGTATCAATTTACAACATTCTCGGCGGTGAAGAAAACATTGCGAAGAAATCTGTATATCTGAGCAGTTAAACAATATTTCAGAAAATGTTTTCATCTATCCTGTTTCATTTCCCTCTGTCTGGGAAGTAGGTGTTCTTACGACACTAAATAATACTTTACACTAAATAAGATAGAGGTAATGAAATCCAACATATTAAAGTAATATTAGTATTTAATCAAATTAAAATCACAGAATAAAATAATCACAAATAAAACAAATGAAAATTTGAGTTGCACAAATATATAAAATTCGCAAGGTACTTTTTGTTATTCAGCCGTGTCTCCCACCGCCGTGGGCATAGACGTGGTGTCCCCCGCCACCTCCACCGTGTCCCCAACCTCCATTTATGGATGCTTCCGCTTCCAGGCCTTCTGGTTGAGCTATCATTTCATCCGGGTACGGTAGCGCCAATGCATATGCCAAGCATACAAACATCAAAAGAGCAAGACACAGGACCTGTATGTAAAATAGTTTTAGGAATATCTAAAAACTTGTACGCTGAATATATTTAGTGTATCAACATTAAAATTTTAGTGTTTGAGCCACGCTGCACTCTAATATTCCTGCAGCACAAATGGGTCGAATGAACCTGCTGTATTTCCTATGGTGAGTGACGAGAACCGGAGACCCTTTTAACTGGTAACGAGGCATTCCGTCTTATTCCTCAGGGGTGAAACGCACTGCAGTTTAATTTTTAATTGATAATTATAGATCACTATGGGTCACAGTATCCAGTTACTATCAGATGTACTGTGTGCTCGCTATCAACTTTATTATGAAAAGTAAGTGTTCGTTTAGGTTGTTTCGTTAGGTTAGGTCTTTTAAAATTTTTGTCGTTCCGCGAATTAGGTAGAAATGTAGGTACATTCTGCGTAGTTCACTTTTTATTTTACTGAAATAGGGTTTGCACATCGGTGAAAATAATTTTTTTTGTTTGGGGTATGTTATACAGCGTTACTACGATTCTTAAATATTGTGAATGGACTCGTTATAAGGCCCCATTTAACCTCCTTTCGGCTTTACGGGTAGTTTTGTAACACCCAGTATATGTAACGCCCCGTTTGAGAAGGTATCTTTAACAAAAGATTGAGAAGTTCTTATCGTCCCTAAATTGTATTTTGATGCCTATGTTAGTCAAATCGTTAGTAAACCCTATCAAAAGTATGGCTTTGTTATGCGAACTTGCTCTTTTTTTAAGCGACCGTCTATCCTCCTATCTTACACTTTATAAAACCGTTGTACGATGCCAATTAGAATACGCCTCAGTTATATGGACACCCTTTTTGACAAATATAATGACACTATAAAAATGGCGCAGCGCAGATTTCTTCGATCCGTTAAGTACAAATATTGTCGCTAAAATTTTTAGGCAAATATTCACTCCCTACACTTAGCGCAAGACGAGTGCTTTTGGACCAGATATTAATATACAATATTTACCACAGTAATCTTAATTGTAACCAGTTTTCTAATAAGATATGTCTTCGTCTACGGATAACATCATATCGATCGATGTTGTAATTTAATAGTATAGAAATATTATGGAATATGGATGATGACAGGATAGAGCCGTGGTAGCTCAGATGGTTAGCGCTCGCTGTAAATTACACAGTAAGCGAGCAACCCGGGTTCGATCCCCGCCGACATCAATGAAATTGTTAATTGCATTTTTAAGTGCTGATTTACCACGTGCTCGGCGGTGAAGGAAAACATAGTGAGGAAACCTGCATGTCTGAGAAATAGGAAAAAGAAATTATTTCAAAGACATGTGAAGTTCGCCAACACGCATTGAGGCAACGCGGGGACATTTGCTCAAAACCCTCTCAGAAATGAGCTGTAACTTTAACTTTAACTTTTGCTTCTTTGCTTCTTCTTTTTTAGTAGGTTTTTGATGTTGAAGGGCTTCCTAAAACAGTAAGCTCTAAAATATTTAGAACTCGCGCCGATTTTACGCCGATCTTTATCGCAGATTGACGGCGGCGGCGTCGGAAAAATGTCGGCGGTGGCGGCGCGCCGGCGCGGCGCACACGTCTAGTGCGCAGTCGTGAGACTATTGTAAGCAGTTACTTTACTTTTAAATTTTCAATAAGCCTTATCAAACAGTTTGTAATTTATTAATATAGCTTTCATATTTTCAGACATATTAAGATTTTTTTAACAGACCTCACATGAAAGAAAACAAATTTTACCAAAACAGGTTTATTTTGTGTAGTGGGGGGTTAGAATACCCACTACCCCATATCTTCCCGTGGGTGTCGTAAGAGGCGACAGAGGGAAACTGAGGCAGAAGATGGGCAGCAGTATCTTTCTGATAACAGCAAATAACAGTAAAAAAACTGCGGTTGCCAACCCGCTCGCCAAGCGTGGCAACTACGGCAATATACCCCCCAATGAAGAAAGTTACGAAGAGACGGTCCCCAGTCCCCGGCGGCCCCGCTATTCCTGGCTACGGTGGCGACCATGGTAACGGCGGGGCAGGGGGTGCTAAGAATCTCCGGTGGAGGTTCGGTTGCCAATTACGACGACTCGACCTGGCAACTTATAACGCACGCACCTGAGGACTGACGAGAAGATCCTGGAGTTGAAGAAGAGATAGACAAGTTGCGCTGGAATATTATAGGATTATCCGAGGTCCGAAGAGAGGGAGGACACGGTAATCCTCGAATCCGGCAACTTGTTCTATCACCGGGAGGCGACCATCTGTCCCAAGGTGGTGTCGGATTTATCGTCCACAAGTCTCTCGTTAACAACGTTGTATAGTATATTGGGAGTGTCGACGAGGGTTTCGTACCTTATACTCAGAATCACCAAACGGTATTCGCTGAAGGTCATACAGGTTTATGCACCAACCTCGGCACACCCTGATGAGGAGGTGGAGGAAATGTATGAGGATATTTCTAGAGTCATGTTCCTCCAAACCCACTATACGGTGTTAATGGGAGACTTCTGCGCAAAGCTAGGCACAAGAGTGAACGGTGAGCTGAAAGTAGGAAAATTCGGATTAGCAACGGAATCCAAGGAGCCAGCAGCTGGTCGACTTCATGAAGAAAGGGGACTCTTTATGATGAACTCTTTCTTCTAGAAGCGGCCCCACAGGAAGTGGACCTGGTCGAGCCCCGACGGTTCGACAAAAATGAGATTGACTTCATTATGACGACTAGGCGCCAACTGTTCAGTGATGTCTCAGTGATCGCGAGGGTGAAAACTGTTAGCGATCACCGAATGGTTAGAGGCACCCTGAACCTAAATGTTGTTATAGAGGTGTCGTCTAATGAAGTCAACGCCCGTCCCCCTCGTGCTCTAATCCAAAGGCCCGAAACCTTTCAGCTCGAATTACAAAACCGTTTTCAGTGCCTAGAAGATTGCAATGCAGTGGACGATATGAATGACAAGCTCGTGGAAACTGTCCATGCGGTCGGAGCTAAGTTTTGTAAGATCCACCGCAGAAGAACACAAAAACTCTCCGATCACACTCTTAATCTCATGGCTGTTAGACGGTAAATGAAGCTGCAATCTTCAGTAGATTTGACAGCATACAGGCAACTGAACAGACAGATCTCTAAATGCATGCGGCGGGACTTACGCAACTTTAATACTGCTCGTATTGAAGAAGTGATCGAGCGGAACCAGGGCTCCAAAGTCTTTGCTAGAGATCTGTCTGCCAGAAAGAGCCAACTGTCGAAGCTGAAGACCGAGTGGCAGCGTCGTTTCCGGGACACCTGAGATTTTGAGTGAGATTGAGAGGTTCTATGGGCAGCTGTACACATCATCGTTGAGCCACACGCAAGTGTGAGTAACGATCCAAGAGCAAGTCTTATCCGACACTATTCTGATGATATTTCGGACGTCAGTCTGAGCGAGATTAGAATGGCTCTCAGCACCTTAAAACAGCAAGGCCCCAGGCGAGATGGAATTACAGCGGAACTTCTGAAAGGGTGGAAAACCGGTACTTGTAGTCCTTCAGAAGCTCTTTAATTCCGTCCTTCATGGTGGCACTACACCGGAGGCGTGGAGCAGAAGTGCAGTGGTCTTGTTCTTTAAGAAAGGCGACAACGCTGTCTTGAAGAATACAGACTGTTTTCGAGAGTCATTACAGCCTCCCGAACAAGCTGAGCCTGAAAAGGTTTAGCACCATAGACCATACATACCCTTCGGCAAATTATACAGAAGTCCGAAGAGTACAATTGCCACTATGTCTGGCGTATGTGGACTATGAGAAAGCCTTGATTCCGTCGAAATTTGGCGGTGCTGCAGTCCCTTCAGCAGTGCCATGGACTGTCGGTATATCGAGGTAGGTGCTGAAGTGTTTGTACAGTAGGGCTACGATGGTTATCCGAGTACAGAACCAGAGTACGAAACCTATCCAACTGCAGAGAGGTGTAAGACAGGGTGACGTAATATCCTCGAAACTCTTCACCGCTGCATTGGAAGACGTTTTCAAGCTACTGGACTGAAAGGATATGGTATTAACGTCAATGGCGAGTACATCACTCACCTTCAATTTGCCGACGATATAGTCCTTATGGCAGAATCGCTGGAGGACCTAAGCACTATGCTCAATGTCCTCAATAGTGTCTCCAAACGGACAGGTCTCAAGATGAACATGGACAAAACAAAATCATGTTTAATGTCCATGTCACACCTGTGCCGGTAGTTGTTGGGAGCACTAAGCTCGAAGTTGTTGACGAATATGTTTACCTGGGACAAATAGTCCGAATAGGTAAGTCCAACTTCAACCGAGCGGTCAATCAACGGATTCAACTCGGCTGGGCAGCGTTCGGGAGATTACGACCCATCTTCTCGTCAGGCATACTCAAAACCTCAAAACTAAATTGTACAACCAGTGCGTGTTGCCAGTGATGACATATGGAACTGAGACGTGGTCCTTCACTACTGGCCGTATGAGGAAGCTCAAGGTCGCTTAGCGACCTATGGAGAGGGCTATGCTCGGGGTTCTCTGCGTGATAAACTTAGAAATGAGGATATCCGCAGTAGAACCAGAGTAACCGACATAGCCCAAAGGATAAGTAAGCTGAAGTGGCAATGGGCCGGCCATATAGCTCGAAGAAACGACAGCCGTTGGGGAAGAAAGGTTCCCAAGTGGCAGCCTCGTACCGGCAAGCGAAGTGTAGGGCATCCCCCCACTAGATGGAGTGACGACCTGGTAAGACATGCAGGTAGTCAATGGATGAAGGTGGCTCGGGACCGTGCTTTGTGGCATTCCGTGGGGGAGGCCTATGTTCAGCAGTGGACTTATGAAGGGCTGTAATGATAGGTTTATTTTAATTTTAACTGTGAGTAAATCTGCACTGATAGAATTTCAAAGTCGCTTCTCAAAATCGAATCAGTCCAAACTTAAATTTCAATGTAGGTACGTAAGCAACTCAAATTCGATCCACGCCGACACCACCCAAGTTTTAACTGCTATTTGATGTTTTAATTTACAACATTCTGGCGGTGAAGAAAACATTGCGAAGAAATCTGTATATCTGAGCAGTTAAACAATATTTCAGAAAATGTTTTCATCTATCCTGTTTCATTTCCCTCTGTCTGGGAAGTAGGTGTTCTTACGACACTAAATAATACTTTACTAAATAAGATAGAGGTAATGAAATCCAACATATTAAAGTAATATTAGTATTTAATCAAATTAAAATCACAGAATAAAATAATCACAAATAAAACAAATGAAAATTTGAGTTGCACAAATATATAAAATTGCAAGGTACTTTTGTTATTCAGCCGTGACTCCACCGCCGTGGCATAGACGTGGTGTCCCTGCCACCTCCACCGTGTCCCCAACCTCCATTTATGGATGCTTCCGCTTCCAGGCCTTCTGGTTGAGCTATCATTTCATCCGCCAATGCATATGCCAAGCATACAAACATCAAAGAGCAAGACACAGGACCTGTATGTAAAATAGTTTTAGGAATATCTAAAAACTTGTACGCTGAATATATTTAGTGTATCAACATTAAAATTTTAGTGTTTGAGCCACGCTGCACTCTAATATTCCTGCAGCACAAATGGGTCGAATGAACCGGGGAAGGAGTACTCACCATAGGAAATACAGCAATGCTACTGTATTTCATATGGTGAGTGACGAGAACCGGAGACCCTTTTAACTGGTAACGAGGCATTCCGTCTTATTCCTCAGGGGTGACAACGCACCTGCAATTTAATTCTTAATTGATAATAATAGATCACTATGGGTCACAGTATCCAGTTACCATCAGATGTACTGTGTGCTCGCTTATCAACCTTATTTTAAAATAGTTTATATCATTTGGTTAGTAAAATGTTTTTTGCTCGTTTTTAAAAATAAATAAATTATAATAAGTAAATATGATGCAAATAGTTAGAGTATGTTGACTTACAGTTTTCATGTTGGCAAGTCAGCTTTAACAATGATGACGGTAGCTGTTCATGGAGTCCTATTTATACCGCTTTACTGCTACCTCTGACTAACTATTTTGGCGTAGGAAAATAACCGGTGTATATTTTCGTCACATTAGGATAAAAATAAATCAAGTATGTTTTGGTAAGTTACAGGTCAAAGGTTTAAAGGAACGTTAAAATATGTAATAACATAATAATAAGTTATTGCCAAAAACACTTAAAGAGACTTTTAACCTCATTCATTTTCATAATTTTCATCTGTTAAAACACCTTCCATTGACGGTAATTTATACTATATATACACATTAGGGACCTTCAAGAAAAGAGCTTACTCCGTTTTAAAAGGCCGGCAACTTACCTGCAATTCCCCTGGTGTTGCACTTGTTCATGGGCCGCAGTAGTCACTTGCCATCAGGTGAGCTGCATACTCGTTTGCCCCCTCTTCTTAAAAAAAATCAGCCTGGAGATATTCCATTTTAGCCCTCAAAGGAGACACAAGGTACCGGACTTAGCTGAATTTGGTAGCAGGTGAACATGAACTGCAGCAATAAACTCTTATTAAAAGAACACTTAATTCGGTAATATTCCTTAGACCACTCAGAAGGGTACAAATATTAAGCTTTTAATAAAAAGTAAAAACTGACTTTATTAACTAAAAAGGATAGAATAATTTTCGCATAATGGCTTCTGAATTCGGAACTCTAATTCTTCGATGCACTATGCTTAAGCATCGACTTCAGACGCTATAAAGTGGCAATTATTATTTTTCTAGTTTTTGAAGTCGGTTTTTCATTCAAAGTTTACTTTTATATTTATAATAATGGCGGTATACCACCTCGTCTATGACAGATATAAACAACCCACATTTGGATCTGCGAGAGCCAATCCACTAAGCAAAAAAACATTTCCTATGGAAAATCTTTATTTATTTATTCATTGGGTACACAAAACAGATGACACCAAAACACAAACAAAATGAAAACATAATAAGTGCAAAGTTACTTAATGTTACTCCAAAACATGTGCACACAACATGATATTAGGTAACAGTAACGAATATAACATCTATGTATAGCGAAATATGTTTTGGAAAATTTAAGAAAATCAAATCTTTACAAAAACATTGTACGTTTATATTAACATTTAAATTGCTCCGTGGCGCAATGGCTTAGCAATGAGTTACTGCGCTAAGGGCCGCGGGTTCGAATCCCGCACGGAACAAGTATTTGTATGGCCTACAAATAATTGTTCCGGGTCTGGATGTTTGTCCTTGTGAAATTTATGTATGTAAACTGCCCCCACAATACAGGAGAAAATCCTAGTGTGGAGGTGACGTCTTTTACAAAGAGAATAAAAAAAATATATTAAACCTTGAATTCCTTATTTACAAAGTATATCTAAAACGTATTTTTTGAAATTGTTCGTTTTGTTATTGAATATGTTGATATTTTTACTATTATTAATCAAAAAGTCATTGTAGAGGCGACACATTCTTACTAGAGGATTACGATAGGAGGTATTATTTCCATAACCTTGCAAAGCAAAAGTGTTTAGGAAAGTATACCGGCGACGGGGCTTAGTATTAATCTTGATAAATGAAAGAAGGGTGGGGAAATCAATAAGGGAATGAATAGTTTTGAAAAGGTAAGTCATATTCTGATATTTACACCGAGTTAGTAGTGACATAATGTTAAACTTTTACTTCAATTTAAACCATACCTATAGCACAGAATTGATAGATTTTTTTTAATACTTTCAATACGTTCTACGTGGATGGCGTATGATGGAAACCAAATGATTGTGTTATACTCTAAAATACAGCGTACTAGGGAATTGTACAAAATGAGAAAGCTTCGCGGATTTTTAAGTCTTCACAATCCTAAATATGAAATCAATAAGTTTTTTACTTAAAGATATTACATGATCGTATTGATCGCGGAACATAAGCTTTTCAACAAACAGTATTCCAAGAACCTTAACTACGAATTTTCTATCAAGTACCTGTCTATTTATTTTATAATCAAAAAAATCTGTGTATTTTATTGCTAAATGATAAGACTAAGCATTTTCTTGTATTCAGATGCACGTAGTTTTCTTTACACCAATTATGAATGGAGTCTAAATGCAGCTGAAGATTTAACGAATCGCTAGATGTATCGATAACAGAAAACAGCTTTAAATCATCTGAATACAACAGGCATGGATATGTTAATTTATCAATAACATCATTAATAAATGTAATTATAATAAAGGACTTAAAGGGGATTCTTGTGGCACACCCGATGTCACAGAAGCAGGTGATGATTGAAACCTTTTATAGTAACTAACTGACTCCTCATTTTGAAGTATGATTCAGTCCATCTTAAAAAACTGCCAGGTATACCGTAACATGCTAATTTGATGTATAAAATATTGTAATCCACTTTATCAAACGCTTTCAAAAAATCGGTGTGTAGGCAGGCTATCAACCTGTTTTCTCTTGTCGAAAGCACTGCAAAGATAATGTTTGTATTCAATTAAATTAGAAGTCGTCGATTTATTCTTAATAAAGCCGTATTGTCTAAGCTATAGGAAGGGTTAAAAATGGTGATAAAGAGAATAATACAGCAATGATTTGAGCAATTTACCGAGGCAAGACAAGATGCTGATGGGTCGATAATTTTCACAATTGGATCTGTCGTCAGATTTATATATATACTATTTTCCATACTGATGGATGCATTGAATAACATACACAAGGGATTACCTAATTCCTTACCGCATTTATTTATAACTAAAGAAGGAAGTCCATCTGGTCCAGAGCCTTTTCTTTGGTCTAATTTCGTAATTTTTTGCTGTATCTCTTCTTGTGTGATCACGATATCATTTATGTCACAATTACTACGTTTAGGTAATTTATTGTGAGAATATAATTTTTCGTCGGAAGATATGTACTTCATCGTTTTGGGAATGCTAAGTATTAGAATTATTTTTCTTATCATTAACAAAACACCAAAATAATTTTAAATCTTCATCTAAAGAAGATTCGACAGACGAAACAATTTTTTTACAGTCATTACTGATCAGACTTTTTTTACACCTGTTACTTAACATGGAAATGTGTCATAATCCCGAGAATTCTTATAGTTTTTGAAACGATGATGATATTTCCGTTTTTTTTATAAGCTTTGCCTTAAAGCAGGTGTGAAACAAACCGGATAATTTTTTTATGCTTATTTTCGTCATAGGTGTATGTTTTGTAATAACATTCCTCACCTTCGCATAAAATGCGTTAGTCATGCTATAAATATAATTTTGAATTGAGAAGATATTATGCCATTCAACTGATTTTAATTCAAGATGTATTTCTGAAAAATTGCTTTTGAAGAAATTAGGTCGTGAATTTGGAACAAATATATAAAATTCGCAAGGTAACTGCCCTTTTTGTTATTCAGCCGTGTTCCTATCCATGATGTCCCCCACCGCCAACCGCCGTGGCCATAGCCGCCGCCGTGTCCCCCACCACCTCCACCGTATCCCCAACCTTCATTTATGGATTCTTCCGCTTGTAGGCCTTCTGGTTGAGCTATAATTTGAGATTGGTACGGTAGCGCCAATGCATATGCCAAGCATACTGTAAGTAAAATAGTTTTATGAATATCTAAAAACTTTTACGCTGAATATGTTTAGTGTGACAACAGTAACATTCTAGTGTTTGAGCCCGCTGCACTCTAATATTCCTGCAGCACAAATGAGCGACTGAACCGGGGAAGGAACACACTCACACAAAATACCGGAATAGTAGCAATGCTGCTGTATTTCGAATCGTGGCTGACCGAGATGTCTAGGTTAAAATCCAAGCCTAAATTATTATTTATACAAAAATACAAATTGTTTGTTTTTGGGTCAAACTGTGTTCTAAGTGTACCTATCTCGACACTGCATCCTTGCAACCTCCGAAGTTAATGCAGTGCACTCAAATGGTTTACTCAAATGGTGAATTTATTGTTCACCATTTGAGTACACCAAAGCACTTATGTATATATAATCAAGTTGTCTTTTTCCCATTTGAAGAAGCCTTTGGTTGGATAAAACATTGGACATACCGATGCTATTACTATACTATTATCATAATCTATGACAGCCTATCAAGTTCACTGCTGAACATAGCCCCCTCTCATCCCCCACATGATACAATCAATGGTATAGATAAAATTTCAATCAATGGTATAGATAAAGTTTTTGCCATAGTTGCTACGCTTGCCAACCGCAGTTTTTTTAAATTATAATTACGAGGAAGATGTTCCTGCCCATCTCCTGTTTCTGTTTCCTTTTTGTCACTTCTTACGATACTTTGAATGAATTGGGGTAGAGTATATTCTTACACTGCCACTACACGGTTAACTACACAATTTAAATAATGAAAATAAATTTAGCTAGAACTGATTTTGTTGTTTAATGGTGGCGTAAGAAAATTTACTACATCATATTATCTCGTGGGTGTCGTAAGAGGGGAAGGAGGGAAACTGAAATAGGAGATGGGCAAGCAGCATCTTCCTGATAATAGTTTAAAATAACAAAAAATTGCGATTGCCATTCCGCCTGCCAAAAGTGGCAACTCCGGCAAATATTTCACTTTTTACTTTGGAATACTACTACTATGTTCTAGATATTGGAATAACAGCCACACTTTATATTAGTGGTTGCTTTAAACACCACAAGATTGATTTAATTTACGAACAATAATGAACGTTACGATGTGTATTGTGGTAACAGATTTATCCCTTAAATTTGTGTTTAAGCGATAAATGTGTTACCGTAACAGTTACCGTTATAGCCTATCAAAAGTCCACTGATGAACATAGATCTTTCATACATAGATAGATTGCCTCATAGGGCGTGAATATTTGACAAGTTTGGCCGGTGGTTTGATAACTGCAGTTTTCTTATGGTTTTAGTTGTTATGAGGAAGACGCTGCTACACATCTCATGGCTTATTTCTCTTTGTCTCATCTTACGTCACCCACGGGACGATATGGAGTAGTGGATATGCTTACTCAGCTACTACACGGTCAAGATGAATGTGTAATTTTGCGGAAATTGGGTAAATTGTTTTACGCATATATTATGTGTTAAACTACATCTTTTAAATTTCTGCGGTAGCAGTACTATAATGGTTATAATTGAAAATACACCGACTTAGTGGTTTCCAGATAAAAGCAATGACATTTAGATTTAACATGGTTAGTCGACAGCAACCATTTAAAAAAAATATTGGCTTTTTTTTTTCCAATAGATTTCAAATTTTAGGTTTTTATATTAGCACTCAATGAAGCACATGCAAAATGTGTTGTTCCTAATAAATATAAAAGCGATCGTAGAGAACTTTTGAATAAAGAAATCAGTCAAGACAATATCTTGAAACCTAGATCCAGATGGTGTCCTTGGTATTTCAACCCAAATTTTTGGGTTATGGGATTGCTTTGCGGAGATAATAGGAACAGATAAGGTTTTCAAAACGACGACGCATTTGAGGATTTAAAAAATGACTATCGCGTACGGGGTGGAGAGTCGAGAGTGGCTACGTAAATGGTCCTTTTACAAACCCAAGAACACCACCTACTGTGGACAATCCTTAATTAAAAGTTGGCGGAGCAACTGATTTAAAATTTATGACAGATAAAAATAGTAAAGAAGCTGTCAATGAAATGAAAATAAAAGCGGAAAAGTTTTAGATTTGTCTTATCCAATGTATTTCTCAATGTCACTGATAGTCAATTTGCACCCACCATTAGACCTTACTTTAAAAAATAACTCCACAAATATGTTTTTTACAACTAAGGCTAATAGTTTGCATAATTATAATAAAGCTGACTACGATTTCATTATTCTTAATGACATTGATTGGCTGCAAACTCTGGGTTCACTAAATAATGTAAATGAAATGGTATCTAGGTTTTATGAAATTTTACAGGTGGCAATAGATAAATTCGTTCCCATTTCATTTAAATTAATAAAATCATATCCTTCTTGGTTTACGCTTGCGCTAATTAAGCTTATTAAACGTAAAAATAAATATCATAAAAATTCAAATATATAATAACCAACTAGATTAAAATGAATTTGCTTATCTAAGGAAAGACTGTGATAAACTCATAAACAATGCCACTAACAATTTTTACTACGCATTGACGAAGCTGTTGGCAATAATCCGAAATATTTTTGGACGCATATGAAAACTATGTGACGTAAAGCTTCAAATTACCATAATAAAACATCTCTGAATAATCAATAGGCAAATACTAGGCAAGAAATATGTGATTTGTTTGCTAGTCACTTCTAATCGGTATTTAATAAAAACTATACTATAAATCATTTTTCTCTGCCATCAATTCCTAAACCCAAATATTATTTAGACAAGATTTACTTCTGCAAGGGTGAAGTTGAGAAAAGACTTGATACATCTAAAGGTGCTGGCCTAGACAAAGTTTCGCATATATTTATATATAAGTGTAGAATCTCACTAACTACTCCGTTGACCATTATATTTAATCCCTCCTTGAATTCTGGTATTCTCCTGAAAAGCGGAAAGACGCGCGGATCTTACCTATATATAAAGGTGAAAAATCCCACAAGTCTTCCAAATTATAGTCCTATTTCCATTTTATTAGAGGTCTTTGAGAGCTTAGTCTATGAATCAGTCTTCAAAGACTTAGTAAGAGGTATCAGCTCGCAGCAGCATGAATTCTTCTCTGGTAGATCTACTATTACAAATTTATTCCCATATGTCACCGATATGATCGAGAATCTTTATAATAGACTACAAGTAGATGCTATATAGACAGACTTCTCTAAGGCCTTTGACAAAGTAAATCACGCATTACTTATAAAAAACTGAGAAAACTTGGAAGTTGTGGGACATTATTGGCCCAGTGCTCATCATACCTTTATGGTAGACCTTCTACCGCAAGCGTCAGATTTAGGTCCAGTATTTTTTAATATCTTTATTGACGATATTGTTTCGGTCTTTCAGCACTCGAAGGTCTATCTGTTTGCGAATGTTCTCAAAATATAGAAAAAAACTCAAACAACTCTGACGTAGAACTGTTGCAAGAAGATCTCTACCGCCTAATCCAATGGTGTGGCTACAACCAAATTGCCTTCAATCCCAATAAATGTAAATTAATTAGGTATACAAGGAAAAAAAAAATTGTGCAAAGTCAATTTATAATATCGGTACTGACAAATTGACTGTATTTCGAGCGATTCCTGACCTAGGCATTAAACTAGACAGCGAATTGAGATTTACCACCCACATCGACAATATGATTACCTCAGCTACAAAGATACTGGGTTTTGTGCTGAGAAATTCCAAAGAGTTCAAGCAGCCCTCTACTACGATAAAACTGTGTTAGAAATTAGAATGTAGAGCGAGAGCACTTCGGATGTTAGAAATTATCATCATAATTATTTAAATAAGAGAACACTACTCGTTAACAAGCACTCTTTACCATCAGAAACCATTCTAGAGGCCAATTGTTAAAAATATTTCAGATATGATATTCCTACATAAAACGTTAAATAACAATTTTGAGTGTCCTGCAATAATACACCTGTTTAAATTGAATGTGCCAACAAGGCTGCCCAGGAAACCGTGCACCCTATTTCATGTAGCGTTATACCGATCGATCTTGGGAAATATTCCCCGTTAGCGAGACTGGTACGCACCTATAACGAGCTGTCCTCGAAGACATCTGGCCTCGATATTATTTGCTATAGTTTACCTGTTTTTAAATCTAAATTATTACGTTTCTTTAAATACCCATTCATTGTTGAACATCTTGGCGTGTCTCAGGAAGATGTTTCAGCTGGTGGAGTCCCATCGAGTCTTGTTTTAGAGGTGGCCGATGGTCTGGGGATGGTTGCTGCCGGCCAGCACTCAGGTCGCGGGCTGGCCTGGACGAATGTGTCTGCTCAGCGTGGCTGGTCAGCTGGGGCTGCTCAGCGTTTCGTCTGCGGTTTGATGCGTGATTTTAAACAAAAAGTTAATAAAAATATAATAGTAATTATGCTAAATACTACTGAGCTAGCTATAAACGAATAAAAACTACTATCTATAGTTTGCCATATATTATGTTTTAATTGTGTCTGTAGAGTCTGCTCCTTGTCACTTAAACTATTAAAAATGTTATGATATCTAATATTTATTCCTGAGAAATGTCTTTAATATTACTTGATACTATGTTGGTGTCTATGTATAAGCTACAAATAGTCCTTTTTGAAAATGACGCTATCTCCTATCTCTGTCCATCACATATAACGAACACTATGACCGTACATACGTTTGGCAACAAAATTTAAGCATTTTACATTTGTTTGAAGTTGTTTCCATAAATTATAAGTCTTAAAAGGGCATTGAAAATCAGTCTTATTTTTGTAAACAAAACAATCTTTATTTGATTGCATGTTCTTGAGAGCGACCGGAAAACAAATGTAATTATTATTATTATTGAAGCATTGTTTTAACTGATCATTATTTAATTTAAAATATCGTTCTTTCTATAGTTTCTTTATCCTCTTGTTTCTTTTATTTTTTGTGCAGTCATTAATAATTGCCGTGGTACAATGAACAGGCGTTATGATTGTTTTTTGCATTTCTAAATTTTCGTTTAGCGGCAGGGGAATTAAAGAATAAATTGACCATTTCTGATCTGTTTTATTTGATTTTTGGAGGGTCACGACCCTTGTGGCCCTGTCGGCTTTTGTATAATCGACGTCTGTTGGCTAAAAGGAGGTGACGGCGTAACTCTAGGTTTAGGTAGCGCTCCCATTTTTTGTTCTGCGGTCATCGATTTATATCTTATGCATTTAACGCATTCATTAATGCACTGTTTTACTTAGTACCCAAAATTGCTGTCGTGGGTATGCTAGTGTGAGTAGTGTGCGTCACTGGGTAGTTGTGTTTCTCGTCCATTGATAGCTGCAGTAAGGTCTCTACTGCTAAGTTACTTATGGAACCACGACAGCACATTTGTCGTGGTTCAATAAGTAACGGTAGTTAACTCATATTCTATGATTTTTTCTTTTGGTGAACGTCGAGATAAAATTATTTGAAAAGTCAGGTCTAAATCGTTAACCCGTATGAAACGGTACATTTTTTCAATATCCACCATAAAAGCTATTTTTTGTTTTCGCCCCCTTAGTAGAGCATAGTACTAACAGACCATATTGGTCGCTAAGTCTTGTTGTAGTCTGGGGTATTTGTAAATATTGTCATTAAGGCTCTTTTTTGTCTGAGACACTAATTTGACGAGTCGAATACTACACGTAACTTAGTAGTAAGCGAGCTTATTACGGGTTGATGAGGAATATAAAATTTTCATTCCCCGTAGTCTTGTCTGTATACTTTTTTCATGTGGTCCATAGTCTGGTATTCATGCATAAATTCATTATATTGCATTTTAAATCATGGTTTTTGTTTAATTTTCGTTCTAATCGTAAAGGCAGCTATTTGCATTATGTCCCCATATTCCATGGAGGGTTTTTAAATGGTAACCTTACAGTATATAACCGTCAATGTTTCTGAATATGGTCTGTCTATAAAATTCTTCACATTTTCGGTCGTCGTTATTTAATATTTTATTTTACTGAGAGCTCTCCTAACTCTCAGAACTTAGTCAATTGTTTAACTTCGTCTGCACAACTCTATTTTGTACACATTCTACATCAGGCAAACAGAGCAAAATCACTACGGCATCCCATCCCATACGCTCGCTATGGATTTCTGCTGACTTCATTCAAACCTTAACACCGTCCACCACCATCTCGAGACTGCTAAGTCGGCCTTGCTCTTTTCCACCGAGTAGTAATTCTCTCTGGCTGAGATAAAGACTCGGGCCGGAGTTTGTGTGTACGACAGAGAGGATATCTGTTCTGGATGCCTCGGTAGTCTTTAAGGCAGGGTTCATCCTATGGCTACGCATAGGCGGCGACGACCACCCTCGCGTCTATGGATGCCTTTATAGGTCCCACAGCGGTAATGCCGAGACAGACCGATTCATCGATCACGTCCAAATGGCTACAGTGTCCTTGCTACAACAGATCCCATACGCAAAGATAGTGTTCCTTGGCGATTTCGACGCTCACCACGCCGAATGGTTTGGTTCTCGTACTACCGATAATGCGGGGAGATCTGTTTACGACTTTGCCTTGGTATGTAGTCTGACATAACTGGTCACTTTGCCCACTCGGATTCCAGATGTGGAGGATCATGCACCTTCCCTGTTTGACGTTTTGCTGACCTCTTGTCCGGACGAATGTCAGGTCTCCGTCGATGCCCCTCTTGGTTCTTCGGATCACTGCCTGATCCGAAGTACGGTGCCCATCACATGCGCATTGCAGACACGATCTGTAGGCTATCGCCGTATGTGGATAGGTCACTATAGGTCAGCAGATTCGGATGGGATGCCGGCTTATGGGGGTGGATTTAGTTCTCGTTGGATGATCTCAACATCGTTGCTGAGTCTGTCGCCGATACGGTGCTTCAGGGGATGGAAGTTTTCATCCCGTCATTTGTAGTGTCTACCGGTGGCAGATCCCAGCCTTGGTTTGGTCACTCCTGCAAAGTTGCGTCGTGGCTAAAGCAGGAGTGTTACAAGGCCAGGGCAAACGCATTGGCATTCCGGGATGCAGACACTAGCGCACTCAAAAAGAAGTACAACTCTGCCTCCAGGTCCTTCAAAAGAGTTATTGCTAGGCCAAAGTCGGAGCACGTTAAGAGAATTGGCGAGAAACTAGTTCGCCTTCCTTTGGGAACTCCTACATTATGGTCTTTCGCCAAGACTGACCAAGGGAATTTATGTAAGCCATCATTACCATCTTTGCGCAGGGAGGATGACTTACTGACCAACAGTTTTCCTTTTTGCGTCCAGCTCGACTCTCGACGACAGGGGAAATCTTCCAATCTCATGTAAGGTAGCCTTAGTGCACCTGATGCCTAAAAAAGGTGACCACTCGGACCCGTCTAACTATGGGCCTATCGCCATCGAGGTGATGTTCTCGAAATTAATGGAATCCATTATTAACTGCCAGATCATGAGGTACCTTGAAGAGCATCAGCTGACTAGTGACCGTCAATACGGTATCCGACGAGGTCGCTCAGCTGGTGATCTTCTTGTCTACCTGACTCAATAATGTTAAATTCAAAATTACCTCTTATTATCCGAAAAATTATGCAATTGTGTCATCAGTTTTCTTACAGATCGGAGTATTAAGGTCGAAGTCGACGGTGCATACTCCAACTCCGAGCCTGTGAATGCTAATGTTCTACAAGGCTGCATGCTATCGCCTACCCTGTTTTTTAGGCATATCGATGATATGTTGCTTACTGGTAACATTCATTGTTATGCAGCCGATAACACTGGCGATGCCTTATACTTACTCCCCTCGTTGCCTCAGCCAGCATCGGAATCCTTGGCGTTGACATTTCGAGAGACAGCAGTTTTACTAAGCGCAGGTTCGGTCTCATATGGAATACTGTTCTCATTTCTAAGCCGGGACACCCCAGTATCAGCTCCTTTTACTTAACCTTATTCAACGGAGAGCGGCCCGAATCGTCGACGACCAAGTTCTTACCGATCGGCTTGATCCACTGGCCTTGTGAAGAGACGTCTACATCTCTATGTATTTCTACCTCATATACCACGGGAAGTGCTCAGAGGAATTGTTAGGATTAATACCAGTTGCTTAATTCCACCATCTTACTCTGATATAGATACGCATTAGGAACCTTCAAGAAAAGAGCCTACTCCTTTCTAAAAGTTCAGCAACTCACCTGCAATTGGTACCCTAGTGTTGCGGTGGTTCATGGGCGACGGTGATCTTTTACCATCAGGTGATCCGTACTTACTTAATTTTTTTTTGTTTAAAAACTTCCTCGCGCGTCATTTTTGTAACCTTGCACCCCTAGGCATGTGCCTAGTTTGCCTTAAAGATAATCCGCCAATGGGTACAACAAGATGTTTAGAGATACGATAACGTATAGTTTGTCTACAATAATAAAAGCCTTTTTTGTATTAACCCTATTTTAAATTTTATTTGTACTGAAAAGTCTGTACTCCTTTTCTAACGGGCCATATAATAAACATAAAAATAATATTTATTATATTTGAAATGGAACATAATTAACATAGTGTTAACTATCTTTGTAATATTATATTTCTTAAAAACAAACACTTTTGTACCAAATAATGAATTCCATAAATAGAAACGCTAGGCCAGTGATTTCCAAGTTTTTTATGTCGCCTGAAAGAACTTTACAGCACAGCGTATTGATAATTTTGCGTTCATATTTATAAAAGGCAATTTTAATACTATTTTAATATTTGTTCACAAAGCGTAAGGTATCATTTAACATAATATGTCAGGTTATTGGTGTGAAAATATGTTTCACCTTTCTCGTTTCTTGTAACTATGAAAATTGGATCACTTATAGAGTCACCGCGGTGTATTTGTCTTTGTTGTCTGTTTCTCACCGTATTTTTTTTTTGAATTATCAGAAACTACTGGTTTTGAAATCAGAATAGCGTTATTCTTCAAACTTCAAACAAATAAGATTATAGATGTCACTCCGAGGACAAAGATGAAATGGCTCATAGCCTTTGATTTAACTGGCTACTCTTCACACTGAAACACAGTGCAAGCACTAGATATAGATACTTTTTTATTCAATATGGATTATAAATAATACTGATTAAAAGTCATTCTTATGTTTAATGTAACAGTGGTTCAGAAAATACCTCTGTGCTGGTAAGAACCAGCGAGACACCCAGTGGGACGTTTATTTTGAAAAAAAAGAACATTTCACAATTTTATAACATGTTACACAATTTTGCTACACAAAAAAAAAAACAAATTAGAAATAGCTTGGTAGCGACTACTCATTCCCAGAGAGTTATTATCATCATCTATACTCGTAAACTCCTTAATAATATAATAACCTTTTTTATACAATCTATGTATGTTTAATAAAGTTTTTTAATTTGACGGTGGAAAAATTTGTATATTTTCTGAGTTTTTGTTGTAAAATTATACATTCTCCCAAGAATGAATTACTGACTCTGTGAAGTCGATTAAGTGGTACAGTTTCGTGAATGTATTGAGAGACAAGTTGGCATATACAAAAATCCTAGTCAACATAAAGCCTTTTTAATAACGGATGTAGTCAAAACAAGACTTATAATTCTTTCTTTGTAAAACAATAACCTTTGTGTTGGGATTCTAATACATAAATTCGTACAGCCGACTTTCTATTACCCCATAACCATATTTCAACAAGACCAAAGTCAATAATATTGTTAGAAATTATTCTCAATATTATTTAAATAAAAGAATATTACTCGGTAACATACGGTGAGTACGGAGCTTTATATGTCCGCGTCACAATCACACACTGGTCTAACGTGAAGGATATAATTATATGATAACAGCAACAGCAACACTACTCATCTCAATGTAACACAGTGCAAATAATGTCAGTGAGACTCGTAGAATTACCGACTGATCTCTCTTAGTCGCCTGCGCGATACTTTATACTGCTAGAACGAGTGAGGGATACAGTTCTACCCTCATTTTTCTTGGTATTTTCTTTTATTTTTGTTCTCGTTCCTAACAATATATTAATTTCCGTCCTAGAGACTTGTTTTAAATCACAGATTAACATTATGGCCCTCTTCTGCAAAAAAAAAAATGATTTCAGTGTATTTTTTTATAGGATAAGGGTAACAGACGAGCACACAGTCCACCTGATGGTAAGTGGTTGCTGCGGCCCATAGACATCTACATCTATTCTCGATTACAAATCAAAATGCAGATGCGTTGTCACCCGTGAGGACTAAGATGGAATGCGTCATTTCCAGTAAAAAGGGTCTCAGGTCTCCACACTCACCATACAAAACACAGCAGCGTTAAGCTGCTATTTTACGCTGGTATTCTGTGAGAGCGTGGTCCTTCCCCGGTCGAGGCGACCCATTCGTGCTACAACTATACCTACTATTAATATAGCTGCAGCATGACTCTACCACGTACAAAATTAAATTTTTATCTACCACGTATAAATTTAAAATTAAAATTGTTGGGAGCACTAAGCTCAAGTTGTTGACAGTATGTTCTCGTATATACTTGGGACAAATAGTCCTACTAGGTAAGTCCAACTCGACCGAGAGATCAATCGATGGATTCAACTCGGCTGAGCAGCGTTGAGGAGATTACGACACATCTTCACGTCAGGCATACCTCAAAACCTCAAAACTAAATTGTACAACCAGTGCGTGTTGCCAGTGATGACATATGGAACTGAGACGTGGTTCTTCACTACTGGCCATATGAGGAGCTCAAGGTCGCTCAGCGACCTATGGAGAGGGCTATGCTCGGGGTTTCTCTGCGTAATAAACTTAGAAATGAGGATATCCGCAGTAGAACCAGAGTAACCGACATAGCCCAAAGGATTAGTAAGCTGAAGTGGCAATGGGCCGGCCATATAGCTCGAAGAACCGACAACCGATGGGGAAAAAGTTTCTCGAGTGGCGGCCTCTGTAGTACCGGCCGATTTAGTGTAGGGCGTCCCCACTAGATGGAGTGACGACCTGGTAAGACATGCAGGAAGTCGATGGACGCAGGTGGCTCAGGACCGTGCTTTGTGGAAATCCTTGGGGTGGCCTATGTTCAGCAGTAGATGTGAAGGGCTGTTATGATGATGATGATGATGAATTTTAGACCTATTTCTTTACTGCCAACAATTATTTTAAAATGTTTGGCAGGAAAGAAAAAATTGTATCCGTTGGGAGGCACTATTGAGGTCATTGAGCATAGTGCTTAGGTCCTCCAGCGATTCTGCCATAAGGACTATATCGTCGGCAAATCGAAGGTGAGTGATGTACTCGCCGTTGATGTTAATACGTATCCTTTCCAGTCCAGAAGCTTGAAAATGTTTTCCAATGCTGCGGTGATGAGTTTCGGGGATATAATGTCACCCTGTCTAACACCTCTCTGCAGTTGGATAGGTTTCGTACTCTGGTTCTGTACTCGGATAGCCATCGTAGCCCTACTGTACAAAAACTTCAGCATGTCGATATACTGACAGTCAACTTGGAACCACTGAAGGGACTGCAGTACCGCCCAAATTTCGACGAAATCAAAGGCTTTCTCATAATCCACATACGCCAGACATAGTGGCAAATTGTACTCCTCTGACTTCTGTACAATTTGTCGAAGGGTATGTATGTGGTCTAAGGTGCTAAAGCCTTTTTGAAAACCGGCTTGTTCGGGAGGCTGGAAGTCGTCTAGTCTGCATGCGAGACGATTCGTAATTACTCTCAAAAACAGCACGTAGACGCGGCTCAGAAGGGAAATCGGTCTGTAGTTCTTCAAGAGAGCGTTGTCGCCTTTCTTGAAGAACAAGACCACCGCATTTCTGCTCCACGCCTCCGGTGTAGTGCCACCATGGAGGACGGAATTAAAGAGCTTCTGATTGATGGACTTCAAGTACCGGTTTTCTACCCGCTTTCAGAAGCTCCTCTGTAATTTCATGCTCGCCTGGGGCCTTGCCGTTTTTAAGGTGCTGGAGAGACATTCTAATCTCACTCAGACTGACGTCCGAAATATCATCGGAATAGTGTCGGATAAGACTTGCTCTTGGATCGTTACTCACACTTGCGTGTGGCTTCAACGATGATGTGTACAGCTGCCCATAGAACCTCTCAATCTCACTTAAAATCTCAGGTGTCCCGGAAACGACGCTGCCACACTCGGTCTTCAGCTTCGAGAGTTGGCTCTTTCTAGCAGACAGATCTCTAGCAAAGACTTTGGAGCCCTGGTTTCGCTCGATCGCTTCTTCAATACGAGCAGTATTAAAGTTGCGTAAGTCCCGCCGCTTGCATTTGGAGATCTTTTTGTTTAGTTGCCTGTATGCTGTCAAATCTACTGAAAACTGCAGCTTCATTGTCTTCATGGTCTAAAATTGGCGGGGTAAAATGTTACCAGATTTAAATAATTTACTGTTTCATTAAATCAGCGAATACACCAGATATGATACTAGTATTAAAATAAGAGCTATGAATAGTTGAGAAACGATAGCATCCATTTTAGACGCAATAAGTCATCCAGCATCGGAATTCTCGGGGTTGACATATCGAATAACAAGCAGTTTCGTTGCTACTTTAAAGAAAAGGCTAAATTGGCCTCTCAAAAATCTTGGCGTGCTTAAATAGTCGGTGGTAAACGATTCCACAAAGAAGTTGTGCGAGGAAGAAAACTCCTTGTAAAACGCACCATATCGTGAGTATTGCACGATATGCGGTGGTGAAATTTGGCGGCTGGAATTAATCCCCTTCCCCGTGATAAATGCCACATGCATGATAGAACACAAGGATGCAATATTTCTTCCCAGCGCCAGTAAATCGAGTCGATCAGAAAGAACTCGTTCTTTGACGATTTGAGCCTCCCTACACTGCGATCAAGCAAAAGGATCTGGCACTGGAGTACCCCGGACCTGAGTTGAGAACAATATTTTGTGTGAGACCAAACCTGCGCCTCGTAAAGGTGCAAGCGGTGTTATAGTTACCCTTCAGACTATTAAAGTCCACTGCTGAACATAAGCCTCCCCCATAAATTGCCTTATAGAGCGGATATTTGATATAGTTGTCACGCTTGGCAAGCGGGTTGGCAACCGTAGTTTTTTTATTTTAGTCGTTATTAGGAAGACGCTGTTGCCCATCTCCTGATTTGTTTCTCACTGTCGCCTCTTATGACACCCACAGGATGATAATATGGGGTGATGGGTCCTTACGCCACCATCACAAAGCTAGTCAGAAGGTCTTGAGCCACTTGCATCCATCAACTTTCTGCCTTCTTTGCTTTCTTACCAGGTTGTCACTTCTATACACGTGGTAGAGCCATGCTGCAGCTATATTAGTAGTATAGTTGTAGCACGAATGGGTCTGCTCGACCGGGGAAGGACCACGCTCTCACAGAATACCAGCGTAAAATAGCAGCTAAATGCTTCTGTGTTTCGTATGGTGAGTGTAGAGAACAAGAGACCCTTTTTACTGGAAAAGAGGCATTTCATAATAGTCCTCACGGCTGACAATGCATCTGCATTTTATTCGCAAACGAGGATAGATGTAGATGTCTATGGGCCACAGCAACCACTTACCATCAGGTGGACTGTGTGCTCGTTTGCTCGCAAACTGTCTGTGTGCTTGCAAAAAATATTTTCTAGTGGGGGTTCGCCTTACACTTCGCACTGCCACTCGAGAAATTTTCTTCTCCAAAATACCTTTGTTTTCCAAAATAATTATACAAGAACAAAATCTAATAACCTTTTTCAAGTTTTATCAATTGGAAAGGACCAATAAAAGTAAAATTGTGATTTAAATAAATTAACTTTAATTAATAAATAAACACATTTTGCGTATTATATTACATCTCGACACACTGAAGAGCTATAAAATTTTGGTATCGTCGTATAAATATTGTCAGTTTAATTTAACGTTAGGAAAACTTAATTTTCAAACGAGACTACCCATTTAAACGATATATGTGACAGCGATTTATGTTTGTGAAGATCTCTAATTACATAATTGCTGCAATTAAATAATTTCTTTTAGAAACTCTTGCAACGTTTCCACTAAATGAACGGTATTTTTATCGATCAATTACGTATTCCAACGCCGCCAATCCGCTTTGTATTCCAGGTAGGCCATCTTCTGCAAACATTGTGAAAATCTCTTTCATTATCGATGATTCAGAATCGTCTTTGGGGAATACGTAATCTAGAAAGTCGACTATGACGTCGGACATGCTCCTCTTTTCTGCGTTTGGTACTTCGAACAAATTTTCCAGCCAGTTCTCATTTCCATGACACATTGTGAGCGCCATTATTAACATAACTAATATAGCTTTTCTTACAGGAATCATTGTTCTGTAACAAGTGGTAAAATTTTAAATTTTGTACAACCGACTTCAATATAAATATAATTTATTGTTGATTTTTAAAAACCGCTCGAGCGATTTCTATAAAATTTAAAGGAGACCACCTGCGAAGTATAACCCTTTGAAACAAAAAAATTATTTTCCAAATCGGTTCAAACGTCTTCGAGTAATCGGTGTACATACATAAAAAAAAGATTCCGACGAATTGTAAACCTCTCCTCCTTTTTGAAGTCGGTTGAAAAAAAAATGCAATTAGATTTTAACCGAACCAGGAAATTTTTCTGCAACATCAACACATAACAGCCTTAGATCTGCTTATACTTAACACGGACGGCAGGCGGATTTATAAACGCAACGCTAATAACAATTATATTTTTTTTTAAGTTGCTCTTTACAAAGCACTTTTTGAAAGTCAAAAAAGCTACGTCGGCGAAAAAGTCAAAGTCGGTATTCGGTGGAAAGGTTGATATTTTTCAACTTTTCCTCCAAATAACTATTTCGTCTCTTTTTTCGTAGACGACGGAGTAAACGAGCATGCGGCTCACTTGATCGTAAGTGACTACCACCGCTCACGGACAAACCAGAAGAATTGTAGATGCGTTCAACCCTTCTTACACCCCTACAATTTACAATTTAAAATATAAAAAATCAATTGTCGTGCGTTATTCTCACAAAAAACTCGAAAATCGACCGATTTTGATGAAATTTTTTGTGTGTGTTTGAGAGGGTACCTGGATGGTTCAAATTCACAATTGTAGCCGGTAAGTGGCGCTGTTGTCGAGATCCAGAAATCACCCGTGCGAAGCTGGGACAGATCGGCAGTTTCTTATATTATTTCTAATATATCTTGTCACGTAATGTTTTCTTATATTTACGCGAAGACTACACATTAAATGAAACTAACTTTTACGGATTATATCGCGTTTAAACGCGATATAATCCGTAAAAGTTAGTTTCATTTAATATCTTGTCACGTTTCTAATTCACCGTGTGTTGGCGGCGTAAGAATATCCACTACCCTATTTCGTATAAAAAGCGACTATGGAAAATGTCAGAAAAATCTTATGGCTAGTAGCCATAAGATTTTTCTGAATATTAATTTTTCTGAATATAATTGAGTAGAAGAACTATCTCGTTACGTGTGACGTACGTAGAACATCCATACCGGCGACGGAGAGCAGTCTCAAAGGTTTTTTTTTTATAGAATAATGTTGACAAACGAGCACACAATCCACCTGAACCACATGAAGTGAATGATGTTGCCCATAGACATCTACATTTATATTCAATTGACAATCAAAATGCAGATGCGTTGTCACCCCTGAGAACTAAGATGGAATGCCTCGTTTCCAGTAAAAATGGTCTCCGGTTCTCTACACTCACCATACGAAACATAGCAGCATTAAGCTGCTATTTTACGCTGGTATTCTGTGAGAGCGTGATCCTGCCCCGGTCGAGCCGAGCCATTCATGCTACAACTATAGTATAGCTGCAGCGTGGCTGTACCACGTATAGAAGGTAGGTGCAAGGCGTCTGGTCAAATCCTCCCTACAGTGGGAGAGGCATATCTGTGATGATGAACTGAGAAAGAAGAAAATCATTAGTAATTACCTAATCTGAATCTTTTCTAATCAGTATTTAGTAACAGTGATAATATTCAAAGTTATCAAATAACCGAAAAAGATAGTTATATAATAATTACAATAAAAGCGTAACACATACTGTTTTTAAACTGTGGTAACACTGTTTGCAGTATGAAAAATGTTTACGGAAGTAGCTCTTATAGTGTAAACCGAATAAGAGGAAATCTAAATATTGACCGCAATAAGTTGGGAATGTCAATAATTTCACCATTAAACTACCGGTTTGTACGTTAGTGGGTAATACCATTATACTTACGTCATAATAATAATATTTGTTTACTTATTAGCATCGTTGTACGTGTGGACTTCTTTAACTATTTACTGAATAAATATAAAATAATATTGAGAAGTTTAGTTTTAGTCTTCAAAAACAAAAACACAATTAGTCGTTAAGCTAAAGCATGCAAATATAGGGGTCTAGGCTCTGAATATGTTTTTGTCCCATTCGGTGTCGAGACCCTTGGTCCGTGGGATCCTAGAGCTATAAGGCTTTTTAAGGAAATAGCAAAAAGGTTAGTCGACGTCACGGAGACCGAAGAGCTGGCAGCTACCTCGGACAAAGAATTAGTCTAGCTATTCAAAGGGGGAACGCTGCCAGTATCTTCGGAACCTTCCCTAAAGGGACTCCATTTTAATAATATATTTTAGTTATTATAATATTTTTTTTTAAGGTTTTTAGTTTTAGGTTCATTGTTCTAGTATATATTTTATTTTATAAATTGTGTAATGTAAATAATCCTATAACAATTAGTAGTAAAATTTAACATTTTATAAATTAATAATATTACTTAATATAACATGTCTATACAATATATCGCGTAACGCAACGTACATACAAAAAGTTATTCAGTCGGATTGAAAACCACTACCTTTTTTTAAAGTCGGCTAATAACTTTAGTGATTATAATAAGTATAAAAGTCATATCATCGTTATGTTTGATTAAGTTTTTGCTCGGCACTGTCAGGTCAAAAAGGCACACTCTCCGTCGGACACTCTCGGACGCTCTCCACGGGACCATGCATATAAGACCATGAAATCATCATTATTTTGTTAAAACTAAAGTAACTTTAATTATGAATGAATGTTAAGAGTAAAATGTAAATAATAATAATAAATTTTGATTCTAAGACAATTTATCTTTCTTTTGGATACAACGGAAGGCACGTCCAATATAAAAAAATTGTAGATGTTTCTAGACATATGATATTAATGCAATTCTGAAAAACTTATTTATTCACGTGCTCCTGTAGCATATTATATAATATATGCCAAATATCAATCATCTAGGTCCAATAGTTTTTGGGAATTCAAAAAAATTCTTGGACAAACTGACATAGAGACACAGACACCGAAGTGACTCTAAAAGCAATAGAATTTTGCTAAATTTGGCACAGAATAGCATTTAATGATGTTTCTAATTGTAGATTTTAAATATAATTTTGGGAATTTTAGACATCAATCTAAGCCTATACTATTACTTTCAGTTTGACTAATGATAACTGTGCCCCAATGTCCGATTCTCCCCTCCCCCCCCATCAACATGATAGCGGAATTAAATGTAATCAGACATCCCACCCTTGGAGATTCCCTCGCTGAGCATCCACGACCAAGCGACTCCACTCTTGAGCGTGGGTGCTCAGGCTGCCCCGCGTATTCTTGGGGGGGGGGGGGGGGCAATATTCCGCTCGCGACTAAACCTGCTCGAGGCAAACGGAGCAATAATACCAAGGCGACCCCTGTCACGCTATCGGTGAACTTTTGCAACATCAGGGGACTTCGTTCCAACCTTAAAGCTGTCCACTACCATCTGGAGACGGCGAAGCCGAAAAGGGGTTGGAAATTCAACCCCTAACAACTGAAGGCGGTCAGTATACTCCAAGGATACATTCCGGAAAGTAGAAGCCAGGGTGAGCGGGCTCCTTTTAGCGGTGAAAAGACGCGCTTATGTTTTGGAGGCGTTGAATCTCACGAGCATCGCCCCATTCGGAGACTGCCTGTAGTGTGACATTTCCGTTTTTTTTTGTCATTTTTTATTTCATTATTATTTAAATTTGTCTTTATAATCATTTAGTATTCTACAATTTTCAATTAAAAAAGTGGTTTTAAGTCATTTGTACTATAATGTATATTTTCATATCAAATTTTAATTCACCGTAGGTATTGTTATTCATTCTGTGCTTATACACTATTGATGTCATTCTTAATAATTGATCTACAACCAGTAGGTACTTACAACTGCAAATTACACTTCCTTTGATTTATGCGCCATTAACTCACCTGGTGAATATCACCATAACTAACTGTATAATATATAAACAAGCGCAACGAAACAATTATGTAAGATGCCGTGTAATGACAATGTTAAAGATTCCACTACCAAATACGTGATATCATCCTGTGGACAGAGACAGTGTAGGGACAGAGAAATGAAATAGAAGATGGGTGGCAGTATCTTTCTGATAAAAACTAAAAATTATAAAAAAAAACTACTTCAAAATCAAAACCAGAATGCTTGTGATTTACGACACGTCCAAAAACTTCGGCCTCGAACAACAATTTGTTTTTTAGGTTTCAAAAACACGTTTTTCTACATCAGGGTGTTTGACTGGTATCACCTTACATTACATCATTTCGCAAATATGAATCGTTTATTATAATTTAAATATTATAAAGAAGACTTAATACTAAATAGCGCCCAATAAATGGAGCAACGATCTGGTGATAGATGAGGCAGGTGGTTCAGGACCGCGCTTTGTGGTGTTCCCTGAGGAGTCCTATGTTCAGCAGTGGACTTGTGATGGGCTATAATGATATTATCTTTATGTGCCATTTTATTACCTTCATTTTGATGCATAAATTAATACGCAGCAGAAAAACTAAATATTGTTGAAAAATTGCAAATTAAATGTAATTGTAGGTGTAATAAATAACACATTTCAGTGCCTGTAATTGTAGGTGTAATAAATAACACATTTCAGTGCCTTGTAAATTGTGGCAAATACAAATGTAAAGGCCTATGACCAGCTAGAGACTTATACAGGCCGTATACTGAAAATACGATGATTAAATTTCTAAGAATATAGAACTTAATTTTAATAAAAATACTTACTTGAAACTAAATATATACATATATACACACACACAGTATATACATACACATACATACACATATAGAAATATATACATACACAGTATATTATAAATTATATTATACTGTGAAGAGATATTTTTGTCACAGAATTATACTAAATATAACTGCATACGCGTTACATACAGTAAATTAGAGACACTAAATATAGAGGTACACCTCTACATTTTCTACATCTTTAGTATGTATGAGTCTCAGTGCTAAAAAGGATTTTAAATCAAACAAGAGTTCGCCGACCTGCCGCCCCAATGCGTGTTGACAGACCTCGCATGTCCTCAAAATGTTTAATTTTTATTCTTTTAGACACGCAGGTTTCTGCACGATGGTTTAATTCATCGCCGAATCTGAACAACGTGGAAAATCAACACTCAAAATTGCAATAACAATTTCGCCTTAACGCCTAAACTAATATGGCTCTTCAGATTTAATTTAATATGAAAGTATACAATTTCTTAATGTTACTTAAATCGATAAATCGTGTAGATATTCTTGCCCAAAAATACAATATATTTATAAATCATCGGTGAATGATTGTTTATGCTTTATGAACATTAACTACAAAATAATCTTGTCTCTCAAATAAACTAATGTTGAAGATTTAAAAAAGTGAATTCTTTGAAGTTACACAATATTTATTATTGTCTCTTTTTTATTCGTCATCCACGTCAGAAAAGTTAAAAAAAAACATACCATAAACTCTCTGTAGCATAGAATAATTTCATTTTCAAGGTTTTTGTACTTAAGTAACCAGTGTGTTAAAATGTTTGTTATTAATTTGGCTATGTTCCCCAAGCAACGGCAAAATTAATACATTTTTATAAACTCTAAAAAAAAACTATAAAATATGTATTGGTCGTTTTCATCAATTGAAATTAATGTAAGAGGGAAGTCATGTTGAAGAGATGTAGGTAGGTACTTATAGATTTGTTAAATGGTATTTAATTTAAATTAACTTAATTAATGGTACCGTTTGGCTAAAATCTTAATATAATTAGTTTGATAAATTTTAATATAATTTTATTTCTTACCAAAACATTATAAGTCTAGTTATTAATCCAAAATTACAGGTTGCTATATTTTATGCACTTTCATAATTTCACAGAGCACAGTTTAATTCTACGACGCTTAATTGACATTGGTATGTACGCTAGTCAACCTTACACTGCGTCCTTTGCGAACTGTTGCACGCGATGCCACAAATGTGACCACCAGCGTAACTTTCCATCTCTTCAAAGTAGTGAAAGAAATAATTACGCAATTTTAAATTTACATAAATAGCAATTTAAGACTGTTATAGAGTTCAATTTTAATGCTTTAAAATGTGGTGAATTCATTGATATATATGTACTACGCACTAGATTTCGCATTCCGAACATTCACTATGTTCAACTGAACTGTACTGCAATCCGTACACCTTACTTTAGTGTCATTTACTGTGGCTTCAATATTCATGCAGTGTGGAGCGGCGATAATAATACGAGATTTCAAATTAAAGTTTAAACCTTACGTAAATAACAATTCAGTAGTCAAGTAAGTAAATTTTTTGTTGTTCAAGTGAATAAATAGGTAATAATATCGTAATATTTTACTATCTACCGCGCATGCGCGAAGACATAGAGTAGCGCACATTTTTTGTTTGGAATAGCTTCTCTAGTACGTAGTACATATAACTCAATGGGTGAATTTAATTTGGTGATTGCTTTCATAAATACTGGGCCGTTTGATTAATGTTTTTATGTAATATAACATTTCATAATACGTTTAATACTCAACTAAAATGTTTTAATTCGTAAGCCTCTGTTTATTTTAAAAGTAAAGACATTTAAAATACGATAATGGGTGACAAACGAGCATGCAGCCTATGGTAACTAAGTATGTCCCGGAACATCTCTTACGTGGTAGAGCCGTGCTGCAGCTATATTATCGTTGAAGCACGATTCGGTTGAATTGATCGGGTAGAAGAATCACGCTCTCACAGATTACCATCGTGAAATAGCAGTTTAATGCTGTTGTGTTTGGTATGATAAGTGTAAAGAACCAGAGACCCTTTTTACTGGAAACAAGGCATTCCATTATAGTCCCAGGGGTGACAACGCATTTGTATTTTGAATTTGAATCGTCTTTTAGATGTCTATAGATCACAGCATCCACTTACCATCAGGTGGACTGTGTGCTCGTTTGTCACCCTTTTATATAAAAAATATATAAATATATTACAAAAAAAGTATCTCCGGTTCTGTTAACCGATCTTATGAAACACAGCGGCATTATGCAGTAATTTTTCTAGGTGGTAGGTCTCATTTTCTGCCTAGTATCTCATATATATGTATAATCCTTTTATATATTTCTGCCGCTAAGTGGCAGTACTTGTACTGGTGTATTCCAGTCTGAAGGCTATAGAGAGCCATGGTCAACAGTAGATACCATCAGGTGGACTGTAAGTTCTTTTTTTTTTGCGCCCAATGCAAAGGCACCCTCCGGAAGCGGGGGAGGGAGGTGGTGAATGCTCTTAGCATACCACGCAGCCGGCTGCGTGGTTATGTGGGACTCACTGTGACTACCTAACCTAAGTGCCTACCCACTAAACACTACCTTGGGAGCGGTATTAGCCATAGTGGCCTTTCTACCGAGATTTGATGCGACCCCCTTAAGGGAAAGGGGGCGCAGGGTGTAAGTTCATTTGTCACATCAATTTTATATATGAAAGATATACGCTGGTATTTGTACAAATTATAATATTTATTCTTTACTAGCTTTTACCCGCGCCTTCGTTCGCGTAGAACTTAAATAATAACCTGTAAATCTATAATATTGTACCTAATAGTATTTTTGGTCAAATAATTCCGTTGTCGTAAAACCACTTTATACTGAGCTTTTTAACTATTATCTCGAAAACTATGTGAGATATCAGAAATTATTTAATTTAAAAATTGAAGATCTATTAATTTCACAATATTTTTTTATATAAGACAACGAGCAAACGAGCATGCGGCTCACCTGATGGTAAAAAGAAAAGAAATAAGAAGGGTAATTGCAGATGCATTGCCGGCCTTTTAAAAAAGAGTAGGCTCTTTTCTTGAAGGTGATGTCCTATCGGTCCGAAAAAATAACTGGTGGTAGTCGATTCTACAAGGAAGTATGCAAAATGGGTTTGCAAGTAAATATATGTTCAAAATCGATTTTGTTTCAAAAGTTTAAGAGATAAAACTGTAAAGAACATTTTTTGGTTAAAATTGCAAACCAAAAAAGTTTCATCGGAAACTTCAAAAATAACTAAAAAAAATCTCTTAAATTTCAATAAAAAAAATATTTTATCAGTTTATTAATTTCGCAAAAATAACCTGTAGGTTTTTTGGATAAAATATAGCCTTAATCACTCCAGGCATTGCTCTCTATCTATTCATGAAGTTACATCGCAATAGATTCAGCCATTCAGAAGATTAGCCCGGACAGACAAACAGACGGAGATTTTTTTTAAATTGTCATTTATATCTTATAAACAAAGTGCAAATAACTCCATGAGCCAAATAGAAGTTAGTTATTTCGATATTACAGACAAACACCTCAATTTAGTTTTTATATGTAAGTATAGAGCAAAAGATTTAGCAAATTCTTTGTGGATTTGATTTGACACTTAATTAATATACAATTTTAGGTCAGATAAAAAAATGAAACCGAAGACTTATTTCCTTGTGCGAATTCAATCACTATTTTATATGCACACTCAGGTCATCAATTAAAGGGAGAAAATATTCTACTTAGAATTTCTCTTCACCATTTAGTTGGACTGATCGTAAGGAGCCATAAAAGAATGCCTAAATTGAGCTGTATCTCTACACCTTGTCCTAAAGAACAAGGGTTAGACCCTTGTTCTTTAGGACAGGACCCTGTAGTCAGACTCCGGATTTTCTTTTTGGCGGACAATTCAAAGTAATCAAATTTATCCCTGAGATCAATAATAAAATCATCAAATGAAGTAAGCAAATGAATTGCAAGGTCCATTTTTATTGTTTTTTTCCTAAGGATTTGTTGACTGAATCATACTTGTTTTGTCTATTTTTTCCAATAATATGGTACTTCAAATTTGTCAGTAAGTATAATAAATTTCAGGTTCACCATATTTTTTGGTTTTAACTCTATATCCTTTACAACAGACGCCAAGGCTTGTATAGTTTGTTGTTGATCTATATGTATGGCGTTTATACTACATCAGCTTGCGCAGATCATCTGGTTTCAGAAAGACTTGAACCTTTTTGAACCCAAATATTTTGTCAGTGTATTCTATCGGTGGGTAAAACCCAAAAAAAAAACGGTTTCTGAACCATTTGAAGAACTTGTTTTGTCTGTTACTCACCCAGCGGCTTGAAAATTTATTAAGTATAGGAAATGTACCGTACATGGTATAAATGAAGCTTGCAGAACAGCATACTTTCCCGAAATATATAAAACATCATTGTAGATTTGTTCTCTACAATATTTGATTGGAATGTAATGATGATTGTTTAAAAAATTTAAGGTGTTTTCTCCTAAATATTCAGATTTATGCTCTTTTATAGTAATATAATGTAAATATGTAATTATTATATTTGTTGTATAATAATTATATAGTTATTATTATGTTTATTGATAAACTTTGTGCTGATTTAACAACTGCTCAGCGGTGCAGAAAAACCTGTATATAACCTTTTATCATGGCAACTACAGTACCTAACTATAGTCTCTAGGAACAGGATCTCCCTTATAACACAATTATATATCTCTATAATGTAAATATATATATATATATATATATATATATATATATATATATATATATATATATATATATATATATATATGTATTAAAAACTCTTTCAATTGAAAAACGGTTTTTTGTGCATCAAATTATAAAATTGGTGCCCTGTGATATGCAGCGAAGGTACACCATAGGGTTTTAGTTGGTTCAAGTCCTACATAATTTATCCTTGCCTTCCGCGAGGCGTTTCAGAATAAAAAAGACTAATGCAAATGGTAATTTCTAGAAATCAAATAATTTAGGAGTCACCAATATTAGACGTCTTGTTTACGATATAACTATAAAAGCAGATTAATATTATCAGAAAATATTTAAGAAAATTGAAATATTAAAAAAGGTTGAAAATCTGTTAGGGACTAGGGGGCCCCATGCACCGCCGGGCCCTGGGCACTTGCCCAGTGTGCCCATACGCAAAGATGGGCTTAGTAGTAATTTTAACCCTGTGGCAAAAAAGGAAGTGAACATTAGTTACTGTGTGTTTCGAGGACGCAGACATTTCGTTGGAGTTGTTTCATCTTCAAAGCGCCACGCCAGTCACTTTGTTTCGGTCTCATAATAATATAGTCATATTCATCGCCAGTTAGTATCTCGTAAATGTTTTTTTCTAGCTTTGTTGAATTTCTATATCATTTAGCACCACTCCTACCGTCTTTCTGCTCATCTGTATGTTTGTGCGAGTGAAAGTTGGTCGTGAATGATGATCGTACGACGGTTCGGTAGCGCAGTGGCCAGTCGTGGCATTTGGCTGCGGCGCTGCGGGTCAGCGTGTTCAAATCCTGCACCTAAGAAGTGTATGTATGATCTACAAATAGTTGTTCGAGTCTGGGTGTTTTTCCATGTGAAATTTATGTATGTAAAACGCTTTTACGAGGCAAAAGAAAATCCTAGTTTGGGGATAAGTTTTCAAAATGCTACAGTACACATTAAACAACCTTCAAATGTAATACGTATAGATTTTTTATAGTATAATCCATCTGTTTTTTGGTGTTGATAAAAAATAACCGGAAAAATTCGCTTGAAACTTGCTTGAGACGAATCCGATGCAGCGTGGATGGATTAGAACGTATGCATGCGTGCACGTGCCTCGGCGGTCGACCACATCTACTTTAATTTTATAAATGCCTATTCGATACAGAAGAAATTCTTAGTTTAGGGTTAAAGTTAAAAATGGTCGTAGTTTGCATTGCTGCTAGTCCAATAACCAGTTTTCGCTCTAGTTACAAGCTTTACTTAATTCATTTATCAGTTTTCTCGATTAATTTTGATCTATCTTGGTTTCATCTTCAAATCTTTCTTATTTTATTTTGCATTTAGCAAACAGTACAGTACAAAGCTTTCACGATAATAAATAACTTGCTAGTGTCGAACAAATATATACAGATTATATAACTTATTTTCGCATGCCCCGTACAGCAGCGATTCTTCGGTCAAGCCACATTCTTGCTACTGACATAACACATAATATATTACTATATTATATACTAATATCAAATGCACTATCATATATAAGGCTGGTTAAGTAAGTACGCGAAACTCGGATTGTATGTGCAGTTCATTAATAAGCGTCTGCAAAGGAATCTGTGCTGGTAGGTGACAAATTGATATTCCGAACGTGTTTACACAACCAGTTATTTCACTTTCGAAAACTTCACATTGTTTCGATCTTATTACGTATTCTCGAAGCAAGACACTTTAAAGCATGATGACAACCAACTTTTATTTTGTAAAGAGCATGAAGGTTAATTTATTTTAATGACAAAATATGAATTTATCATAGTCAACTAACCCTCCAGCCCAATAAATTGAAGCGACATGATTGACCAACTTTGGCCCTTTTTGAGTTACGGTGACGACTTTAAAATAAAATTGAAGGTCTTCAGTTCTCACGAAATATTTATTATATGTACCTACCGCTACAGGTGCATAGAATAACTTAGAAGCAATCAATTAGTCGTCTTAACATACCCAGGTCTGATATAATACCTATGAGATAAGAGCGAAGATAGAATCGTATGCAGTGTCAAAAACATTACACATGTTGTAATGTAGGTGACATTGAAATACAACGTGTAAAGTTTGCTCTTATACAACTGTTTTAAAATTATTTTTTTAACTTATAGAAACTTGTATTGTTTGTCATATTGTGGTAATATTGCCTAAACGTCTTCGTCCAAACGTTTTGTTTTTGCACAGTTGTTGCCACCGGCTTAGGGCTCCAACTCGAATCAGCCGCTACTTAGTCGTTCATATTATTTGTTGTTTTTCCTTAGTGTTGGAAAATTATGAAAATGTAGTATACGATACCTTGTCCTAGTTATTGAAGTCTGAAATGTCCTAGCGTGTTCCAGTTAAGGTCACAGTAAAACTGTTTAGATTATTAGTTATTTTAAATAAAAGGATATTTTTACCTAACATTCATTGTTATTTGGATTTTCAATCGGTTTAGTTCATTGGTGAAATATGAAATATTTTACTGAGGTATTACGTATTTGAAGTTAGAACCTTTAATAGTATTTTGATAATAGGTGGAATTTGTTATTAAAACAGTGTTATTTTTTACAGATGGCAGTATTATTCTTAAGTATACAATTTGTTTATTTAAAACCATCGCCTGGAATAAATTTCAAGAAACATTTTGAAATAGAGTTTAGTCCAACACCGTTTAAATCTCTCGAGTTAATTTTTGAAAAGTGGTCTAAATTTGGAAAATTTAAAATGTTTGGAATAAAGCATAAAATTGAAAAAAGGGACTTAAGTAGTGTGATTGATCATGGTGATCATTTATCAAGATTACCTTCTAATATTAAAAAAGAATTAGAAGTGCTTCCTGTGAAGGAAGAATCTGTTACAGCTCTTCCACCTCCTGCGCAGAATGTTGTCGTTTTGTCAACTGTTCAGCCTTTAGAAAGTCCTGAGAAGCCACCTCCAGATGTGGTTGAAAATATTGTAATGATTCCTGTAGTGGAACCGTCTGCTGAAGTTATACAGTCAGTTCAGCCTTTCCTTGCAATACCAGGTGAGCAAAAAGTACTATCTACACCAACTGAAAATACTACCCTATTACCTACGAGTATAGCACCTATTTTACCTGCAAATAATCTACCACCTGGACTTTATACTAACATTCTCCGAACTCTGAATATATCACCAGTTAAAGGAAAAGATGAACAAAGAGCGATACTGCCAGTGCCAAGGGAGGAGAATCCGAATTTTATTATAAGAGGTTCAAGATTCGCCATGTATTTTGGGTCGATGTTACTACGAATGTTATCGCAATATCTTTCCGGTGGTCGTTTTACTTTTGCCAATTTCTCAGGACAAGATGCTACAACATTGTAAAAAAAGCAAAGCTGGACAAACTTAAAATTTAATTGATACACACACACACACATACACTAAGTGAGTACAAGCACTGCTTTAAGTTTTATGAGATTTATTAGTTAAATATATTAACGTCCGTAACCACCTCCAAATCCTCCGTGTCCAAAGCCACCATGATCATGTCCGTAATGATCATGTCCGTAATGGTCATGCCCGTAATGACCATGCCCGCCATGACCATACCCTCCGTGTCCATAGCCGCCGTGGCCACCGTATCCACCATGCCCGAAGTCTCCATGACCATAGGAGTCATGTCCACCGTAGCCACCTCCGTAACCGTAATCACCATAGCTAGCCACTACATTAACTAAAAGTAATGTGATAGCGACTATTGAAAGACATGTCTGAAACAAAGATGACGGAAAATTATTATAATATTCTTTCATCACATTATGGGTATTTCTTAAGTATTATGATTTTGCACAAATTATTTGGATTTATTATTTATTGTAAATAATAAGTAAAGGATTTCCTTCCAAGTGAAACACGTCTAAATTTCAAGCAAAAGTTAACGAAAACGACAAATTAACTTACTTTAAACGTCGCCATTCTTATATTGACTTCTAGCAGCACTTGCCAGTGAACACTGAACAAAGTTCGTTTTGACTTCGTTTAAATATTTGCCAGATAAACTATTTCAAGGATTATTTATGATATACGAGTATAATACCAGTTATTTTGCTATGATATTAGTCACACGATGATGTCCAAACTTAAAACGTCGAAATAATAAAATTTGTATCTAATATAAAAAAGGCAACATAAACCATAATGACCATGGAAGTATTTAAAAAAAAATAACACAGAATTTTAAATATTCAGCCTTAACAGTTTACTTTGTATCTGCCCATCTTAATTGTGTTAGACTGAGGTTAGAGTTTTTATGACCAATGTGAATTATATTTTGTTATACCTTTTTTTTTTGTTATTTTATAATTATTTATTATTAAATAAAGTTATAATGACAACGGTTTTAAATCGTTATGTTATGTTTGTATCACGTCATGAATGTTTTTTAGTTATATGCCTATTTATTTTGTAAACTTTTTCTATTACTGTTGTTATTAATTATTATTTATTCTATTCATTGTTTTTCTTTTAATTTTCATTTATCTAGATTTAAAAAGTATGTTACAATTAGAGCCTGTAAATAGGTAATAATATATTTTTGTAATACAATTTGTGTAATTTGAATATTTTATGAAGCATTTTTAATAAATATTTGAAACAAAATAGTATTTCAATTTCATTACAACTTAATAATTTTGGTTTAAATATAATTTCATGTATGTATAACCATATTTTCATACTTTGAGAACAACTGGCTAGATGCCCAACATGAACGAAGAACCTGCTAGATTTTGTGTCCTTATTTGATTTACATATTACCAATTAAATTAACACAACGAACTCATAAACACTTTGAATTAAATAAATATTCCCAACGGCACAATACACTTACTTAATAAGCGGTAAGTTCCTACATGATTTCAAAATTATTATGTAACGGTATATTTACATTTTTCTCGGAAAGAGCTCTAACGATTTGGATGAAATTTTGTACTTAGATAACGTTTTCCTTTTAATCGGGAGAGTGAGAGAATTATATATTTTTTCTAATGCCGAACAACGCTTGTTCGAGCAGTTACTATACATAATAAGAGAACAATTATAAGAAAAGCATTAGAGAAAATATGCAGGCCTTATCTATCAAAAGGTTTAAAAAGTTTACTAAGCAAAAATTGTTTAGTAAGGGTTATGATATTATACTACTAAAGAGTACATGATTGATTATAACCCCTGGGAATGAGGTGATCGCTACCATACTGTTTCTATATGTTTTCCTACTAGTTGTTACTGCGCACGCACACATTCGTAAGGGTCGATCGGTAGGCAAAAAAGTTGTTGCCCATAAATCACATTCAATTTAGGATAATTTCAAATAAAAGTAGAAGCCTTATTTACTCGTGTTTTCAAAAACTGCAATAACGGTATATCATTATTAATATATTTGAACTTAAGTTTAAAATTTGGTTACTCTTTGAAAAATAACCCTGTATAATACTATATTGTAAATTATTATTACTTAAATAGTCCTGCTGGGTTCTTTGCTGGTTTTTCCAGGACAGAGGTTTTTTCTGAACCAGTGGTAAAGCTTCACTGACTTAATAAGTATTCTTGTAATCTATATTGAATAAAAATGATTCTATTCTATTCTATTCTAACGATCAATTATTTCTAAGAACAATTTACAGTCATGAAAAAGAATAATAGTTTTTTAGGTAATTTAGATTTTTTTGGTTTACTTATATTTTTAAAAAAGATTCGAATTGCCAAGGTTCCTTAGAGCCAATCTTATCTTGATCAAAATCATTACAGCCTACAATAAGCCCACAGCTGAACGATGGCTTTCTTCAAAGACTGTGTAATGTGTCCTACGTTCTGCTTGCCGGTTCGAGACTGCTACGTAGGAATTACTCTTTCCCATCCGCTGTTGTTCCTCTTTCCTATGTGGCCACAGGGATGGCCCATTGTTACTTAAGCTAACTAATTCATTATCTTTAAATATAAATTATAGCTAAAGAAAATTTTATTCTTTGGATTAGTTTTACATCAATTTTATACGTATTAAGACAGAAGGTTGTGAGAAAACGACGTCCACGATTCTGAGTTTGAGTAAATATTTACGATATTATGTGATACACTAGATTCTGCGCAATTTATTTAAGCGAAATTATAGTGTCTGACATTATCAAGATTTTAAATTGATACTTCAGCGAACTGGAATTAATTTTATCTATAATTATTTTAAATTCCAGGTCAAATAGCAATTTGGAAAAGAAATAGAAAAAGTTGTGTTGGTTTGGATATTATATAGTGCATCGGAAGGCAGAACGATTTTTGAGACGACTTATATTATTTTCGTCAGAACTGAAGCATAAGATGTTTAAAATAACACATCCAATATGAAATTGAAACTAATACATATAATATAATTTTTAAAATCTTATAGCCGGTTTTAATGTAAAATCCTCTCTCCTAAATTTCGTTTGCACCACGTTATTGCTATTGGTACTACATATTGAATGCAATTTAACTTGATATGAAATAAGATTTGGATGAAGACAAATTTTTTTTCGTATACTAAATAATATCTTATATATATAATTTATTACAACTTTCATATAAGGCGATTTGAGTTGTTTGCTTAGCTGTTAGCAGATCTTATGAAACCTAATATGAATTAAATTAAATTTAAAAGCGTAGTTATAACGAAATAAAAAAAAAAGTTAGATAACAATTGGATTTTTAAAACAATTTGATATATTGTAAAAACGGCCGGCTAACGGCATTGACGGCTTCGTGGCGCAGTGGCTTGGCAATGAATTGCAGCGCTAAGGGCCACAGGTTCGAATTCCGCACGGAACAAGTATTTGTATGTACAAATAATGTTAAAAGTAATTGTTTCCGGTTTGGATGTTTGTCCTTCTAAAATTTATGTATGTAAACTGCCCCACGGTATCCGAGAAAATCCCTCCTATCATTTAGAATCAACCCTAATATATTTCTTAATAACTACTCTAATGCTTTTTCTGTCTAACCAAACTTTTACTACCATACAGTAGAGATGGGATTTTGGTTGGATTATGAGTTTTAGATTGTTATCACTAACAAACTATTTCAAATTATTTCTGGTATTTTCTACAACTGGCTTTTCATGTTTATACTTTTAATACTAGTAAT